>VWPU01017388.1:0-102011 GCA_013398955.1 Callaeas wilsoni
GGGTTGGAAAGGCACAAACGCAGCCCTGGCAGTGTTTTCCCTTCCCCTGCTGCCTGTGGCACTGTGTTTACTGCTTGGCACAGGCACGAGTGGCAGCTTCTGGATCTCTGATCTTCCCTCTTGTGCTGCCGGGGCGGTCGGGGGCAGCGCAGGTGTGGAAACAGCCAAACGTTTGCTACCAGAAAGGGCTTTACACGAGTGAGAACCAGCAAGCAGGAAACCACGGCCAGATGGTGCCACTTTTCACTGACTTTCACTCCCCCAGGCCTGCAGCAAAGCACATGCACAAAGCTCAGCTTGTACAGGCACCAAAATACCCACAAAGTGAAACTGTGCCTGGGAAAAACATGTTTTAAATGTCTTGTGAACTCTTTTAAGAGTTGACTTTATGTCTTCCTAAGGCTTTTCATCTGAGAGCTGATAAGACCATGGTGCAGGGTGGAATGGCTGTCAGACCTTTTGCTTTCCCACCCTGCTTTACTTTAATCAACTGCTTTAAAGTACTTTATCCCCATGGATTTCCCCTACAATTTTCATTAGACTTTTTCTTAAAGGCCACCTCTCATAGGTGATTGATTTTTTCCCCTTTTCCTTTTTTTTTTAAATTTGTCTTGTCTTTTCTGCAAGCGCTTAAAGTGGATTTTCACTGTATACTTACCAAGGGATCAATTCTATTTAAATGAGGCCAAATGATCCCATATTTTCTGGTAGGTGTATTCATGAACGTGCACCCAGCCTTGGCAGCAGCTCTGGTGGCCTGAGGGACAGGGATGAAGCACATCCTGAGGTGTGTCCTCCTCATCACCCAGACAAAGGTGAAGCCCTCCAGTTAAATTTCCTGCCCCTGAGCCATTTGGAGCTCCATGTGTCCTGTTTCAGTCTCAATATTGCCCAAATTCCTGAAACTGGGAGCACGACGAATATTCTCAAGGCTTTTTTTGAACAGGAATTATTTTCTGAATTTAAGACCCAGCTTAAATTGATGTCCAGGTAGCTGATCCTGAGGAACCTGCCCCTGTTTGGAAAACGTGCTTGTACTTTAACAGGCAAGTATTCAGAACAGAACAAAACCATTTATACAGACAAGGATCATATCCTGCTAAATCTGTTGGAGTTTAGGAGGAGATGGATAAGGAGAAATTTACCTCAATATTTTGCTAGGATGGTTTATTAACAAACCAGGATCCTGGGGAAAGGAAAAGTCAGGTCAGAAATGATACATCAGCAGATGGATGCACGTTGGGGTTTTTTTTTTTGCAAGCTCTTAGTCCCTGTTTTGATTAGAACATAATGAAGGGTTTGTTCATTAAATGTTCCAGCTAATTAATGTGAAACTCATGGAGACCCTGGATCCTCAGTTAAATGAGCGTGAAATCAGTGCCGCGTTCTCCCTGTTGCACCTCATGCGTTTTGCTTAGCAGGTGTTAATGTGATTTAATAAACCTCCAGGATAATGAAATCTCCTGTTCAGCGTTTAATAATTTCAGCAGCCCAGTTCTTGCTTGGTATGAATCTTTCTGTTACAAGACGTGAGGGCACCAGATGAGATTGTGAGCCTGAGAGCAGAAAGATGCATGTTTTTCTCCAAAATAATTAGATGGCACTGTTAAGTAGCCCAGCAATCTTTGTTTCTCCACAAGATTCATTTAACTACCCAGTTAATAAGAAAATATGATAATCCTTACTACTTCTTATCACTGTGGATTATTTTAATTACCGTCGCTAAAGGCATAGAACGTTATTATTTTAGCAGCAAACTGAAATGCTCCTGTATGAGCCACCTTCCTTTTTCTGTTTCAGTCCATTTTGTAGCAGAGCATTTAAATTATACCTCAGTACACCAAGAAATTGCTGGGTAAGTTCACGCTTAAGTATTGTTTTGAAATCAAATCGAATTTAAAATATTCAAGCCATAGACTGTGGTGGTGCTGAGGTTGGTTCTGATAAAGCAGCACATGGTCCCCAAAGGGGAGATTTCCATGGAGCATCTCTGCCTTGGAAATAAAAACTCATAGGCTGGATGGAGTTTTCCAGAATTTTTAAATCTCTGACTGCCCCTTTCCCCTGGGAAAGCAGTGAAACCTTCTGTTCTTTGCAGGCTTGGACTGAATTAAAGTGCAAAACAAGCGTGCAGCACGTGGGTCGAACAAGGAGCGGGTTGGATATGGCAAAAAGAACTTGTTTAATTCTTCTTAGACGTGTTTAGTGGTGGGAGACGCCATAATTTCCCCTGGATGGCTCAGTGTTATCCATGTATTTTCCAAACATCTCAGCAGAACCTCTTTTTGTAATTTATCTCATATTTCTCCTTACCCCGCCACACAAAGCCGCCTGCTCTTTCCCTTTTTGCAGCAGCTGTCCATGACCTGCAGCCTGTGCCTGCCCCAGCCTCCCCAGGCTCTGACATCCCAATCCTTCCTCCCTTCCCTTGGAAATCCCGCTTTTCCAAGGCTGGGATTACTCCCTTGTCCCGAGCTGGACTCCTCCAGCTCTTTTCTGGAGGCACGGAAATCTCCCTCTGCCGTTCCAGCAGAATCCTTTGTCAGTGCTGAGCTCTCTGTGTTTTGTTGCTGTCTGGAATCTCCCTGAGGGAAATTCCCTTTTATTGCAACAGCACCATGCTGGGAACTGGTGTCACTTCGCAAGCTGCTCAAACTTCTGGGTTTTTCTGCAAAAAATATGTTCTTCAGCCAGTGCTTGTGAAGCTGGCAGTTCCTGCTGAACATCCGGATTTTTTTTTTTCCCCCCTGCTTGCTGAATTATAGATTATTGCTGCTCTCATTTGACAAGGTTGTTTGGAATTTGAATCTTCCTCGCAGTTCAAAATCTGCGAATTTAATAAACATAATCTCCAGTCCTCCAGCAGGTCACTGATTAAACAGCAAATAGTACAAAACGAAGACAGTCTCCTGTGCAAGCAGCACCACTCAATTTATCCTGAATTTTCAGTGAAATTACTTTCCAAGTGTCATTTCCTGATCAGTTCTCAGAGCTATTGGAGCAGGAGGGTTCATGCTGGTGACTGAGGGAAAATCTGAAGTGTTTGCCACCTGTGAGACCTATCAAATGTCTTTTTTTTCAGAGGGAGTTTAATGAAATGTTAAGGCTTTGAGATTGCTCAATATGGTGATATTTTCAATACTGAAAATAGTTAAAATTGTAGGTGTTGTAGCAGTTCTGTGGACATGTCACTGGGCACCAGTTTATATCTTCACATTTTTGAGATTAGTTCTTTGAGATTTTTTATGTTGTTATAATCAATCACTCCATACCTTTAAACCAGTAAGAAAAAAATTACAATAAGACATCTTTGGGCTACTCCAGCTCCTTCTGGAAGTGGCAGAATTTCCAATGTTTTCAAGGAAATCAAGCTCCTGTTTGATGAATACCTTCTTCTTTGAATAAATGTTGACAGATACTATTCAGCCAGATATGGATCTGAAAAAATAATGCAAAACATGATTACAGATGGATAATTTATTTGATGAATAGCAGCTCCGTTTGACAAATTATATTAGTCTGTCCCTAGGCCTGGCTACAAAGGATGATATTGCCACATAAAAATACCACATCTGTCACCCGGATTGATATTTGATGTAAATTAAAAGTGAAGACCTTTCAGGTACCCCAGTCCTAGGAGCAAACCACTCCCCTAGAACTGTTTGGGAGTGCTCAGCATGTTTGGGGCCAAGTTCAAACCTGGTGGAAGTGAATAAATTAGGAGAGGGAGGTTGATAACACCAAGCTGGAGCTTTAAGGCAATCCAGATTGTGTCTGGTTTTAAACTCGCTTAAGTGACACATTCAGCATGCAGGCAGAGTGAAGTTCAGTCAGATTTATGCCCCAAAATTAATGAATTCTCTGTAAAGCAACAATTAGCCCTGACCTGATCCTTTCCTCTTGGGCTGAGGCCCCTTTTCCTTGGACATGGGAGTGCCAAGGGGAGGTGCTGCTGTGGAGGGCAGAGGATTTGGAACAATCCTCTCAGCCCCACCTTCCCTCTGGATCCTGCTCACCCAGGAGCTGCTGGCTCTTGCTCCTTGCAGGGAACAGATGAGGATGTTTAATGTTTAATCAGGACAAGTGTAAGGAATGCTTAACAGCGAAAAGCTTGACTAGGGCTGAATCAAAATTGTTCCTCTTTGGTGCAGGTGATGCCTTCGGATTTTAGCTTTTATATTTTCTTATATTTGTCATCCTGCAGTTCTTTAGTGTGTAACTCTGAGCTCCATACAGAGTGTGAGCAGCTGCTTTTCCCAGTTTGGTCAGACACAACAATTCCTCTCCAGGCCTGGGAATCAAGGACTCCTCACTGTCTCAGGCCCTGAGAAATGGAAACAAAAGTGAGTTGGGGGGAGCAAACTGAGAGAATGGGACTGCACTGCCTGAAGCTGGAATTGGACAATTAACCTCTGATTGCAAACGGACAGAACTTCTATCTGTCCCAAAAACGTGTGGCTGTGTCCATCCTGGGTGCAGTCTCTGTGAGACTCCTGCACTGCCCAAGGTGGGATGCACACACTCACGTTCCAGGAGCACTTTTGCTTTAGATTGCTGTCATATTGGAGGATTCAGGTGGGGTGGTCCAAGGAGCAAGAACAAGCTGGGCAAAAGCCACGGAGCTCAGATTCCTCTGCAGGTGGTGCAGGGGAAGGGTTCTCAGGTGATGAGGTCTGCAGGGGTGGGTTGTCCCTGGAGAAGCCCGGGGAGCCCAGGTGGCTGCACAGGAGTCAGAGCCATCCTGAGACCCTCTGGGGGTCTGAAGCAGGGTTTATTGCAGCGTGAGGACAGGAAGAAGAGCCAGAGGAACACGTTTTGTGTTTTATCCTTGAGCAATGCCCCATGTCCTGTGTGCTTTCCACTGCCCTGCTCAAGAGGGGCTTGGATGATGTGGCTTTAACCCCTTTTTCTTCATCGGGTCTTGGAAGATCTGGGATCATTCCAGCAATGTTTCCACAGCGTGGAGACTCCATGCAAACCCTCTGGAAGGTCCTTTTAGGTAAATAGGGAGAGGCAGGAAGGCCTGAGAGGGGTCTGTGCAGGGCAGTGTTGGCAGCTGCCCCAGAACAAGCCAGAAATCTCCTCTCTCCCTGCTAAACACATTTTATTCCAGGCCAAAAATATAAAAACCTCACCTCTCCTTCCACAGAATGTCTGGAGCCCCATGTTCTTCCTTCAATTGTGAATTCTTTCCTATCACTTGTGTGGCTCTACTGAGTTTGGGGTGGGTGGTGAAAATTTAATCTGTTTTAAACAAGCTGCTTTAACCTGGCAGGTGAGTGCATTATTAACACAATCTCGAGTATTTCCTTAATGTGCCTGCTTTATAATAGAAGAATTTAATTTTTTCTAAGTTTGGTTATTCAGTCTTACATAAAACGTTCAGTTTGGTTGCTCCAGTCATGTTTTATTGGGCAGTATAACACAGAGTGGCATTTTGGTGGATAACATGACAAATTTTGCTTCTTTTTAAGAAAAATATAACCAAAACAAATGCATTACAAAAATTGTGCCATGCTGAGAGAAAAGCCCCAGAGACACAAAATGATAAAGGTCAGGATCTGGTACTGCAGTCTTGTTTGCAAGTAAAAATACCATGAAACATGTGATTGTCGACAACCTAAGTGAGCCAGACAGACTTCTGACAAATAATTCTGACAGTTCTCATGAGCTGAAAAGTGCCCTTATTGCCTCTCTTGGCTTTGGAAATGTTTCCCTCCTGCTTACAGATGGAAAGAGAATTAAGAGGTGTAACACAACAGGGTGCAGTTAAAAATAACCTGCCCCAAGAGGTGCCTTTGGTGTGCTCCTTGGGAATGGAGTCCCTGTCAGGGGTCTGACCTCCTAACAAACCTTCCTGGATTTAAATACACAGAATGATTTGTTTCTCTTTTGTAAACGTTTTCCCCTCATCCGTTATTAAGCAAATTAAGACATGTTCCCTGTTGCTTTCACGTCCTGGGCAGAAATTCATTTGAGTCTAAAGGACACTTTGGTGAAGGTAAGGAGAAGGAAGAGTTGAATGTTGAATTGAGTGTCTTTCTTTCTGCAATTTTTTTTTTAAGAGGAAAAAAAAATCTTAAAACAATTAAATTTGAAAAAATGAAATTAAAGTTGTCATCATGAGGCAAAAATTCTTTGAAGTTTTCTCCATACGAAAAGATCTAACAGGCAAAAAAACTTTCCAAGTTCGTCTCAGGAGCTGCTATCCTGAATAAATAGGCTCTTGCACTTTGGAGCTGGCAGAGCTTAGCCTTGAGGTAACTATATTTTTCAATTCAAATATATCCATATTCCTGTTTACTCACACAGAGCCTGTTCGGTGGGGAATTGTCTTGTTAAGATCTAATCCTGCCCAGTGCACGTGAGGTGTGAATATGTGGCCATTAAAAAT
The DNA here is from genome assembly GCA_013398955.1 of Callaeas wilsoni. Classification (NCBI taxonomy): domain Eukaryota; kingdom Metazoa; phylum Chordata; class Aves; order Passeriformes; family Callaeidae; genus Callaeas; species Callaeas wilsoni. The sequence goes on from VWPU01017388.1 coordinate 6,395, forward strand.
TCCAGCAGCGAGCAGGGAGGTTGTTGCAGGAACCTTCTGTGAATGAATTATCAGGCAGCTTCCCCTCTTTCCTCACTGTTCCCATTTCTGTTTGCAGCTGGGAGCTGTGCCATAAGTTACCTTTATATTAGCATTGAAAATTCCAGGGCTTTCAAAACAAAATATTTCTCTTGCTCCCGGTTTTGTTTGGAGGCTGTAAAAACAGGCAGAGTGTGTGTCCCCCAGGAGCTGGGTGAGCTGGCAGAAATTTGGTAAAATAGGGTGTTGAGTGTGGTGTGGCTTGGGAAGAGGGGGAACCTGTGGGTTTGCTGGAGCTCTGTGGTGGGGCTGGTGGTTTTTATGGGGCACATCAGCTGTGCCTGGTGTCTGGGGGGCTTGGGTGGCTGGAGGCGGCCGAGGAAGCACTGGACATGGTGGCGATCAAGCACAGGCTGGACACAAAGGTCTGGAAGGTTTTTTCCAATCTCAGTGATCCTGTGTGGCTCCAAGAGGACCTTGTGCTGCGTTGCTGGGGTGTTCAGGAGCTGCTCTGTTTATGGAGAGTGGTGGGTGGAGGAAAAGCAGCGCAGGTCCTCAGCAGCTCCAGCTCCAGGGAAGGCCCCTTCCCAGCCCTCCTGGTCTGGCCCCTTCCCAACGCTTCCGGCCTTTCCCAACCCTCCTGGTCCCTTCCCTTGCTCCTCCACAGCCTGGGCTGGGCTCTACACCTTGATGTCCACGTGGAGAGTTTGAAAAGAACAAGATTTTCCTGTGATAAATCTTTCCTGGTGGTGAAGTCGTTCCCAGGGCACAAGGAACGTTGGATCTTGGGGCTAACCGAGTCTGGATCAAAACATTCCAAGTTCCTGAGCTCTGCTGGTAAAACCCCCAGGCTCGTTCCAAATTCCCAGCTCTGCTGCTGTTGAGGAGTGGATGTCACGCACTCTGGTCTGTCTCAGAGGAAGGTTTATTCCTGTACAAAGCCCGTGGCAGTGCCTTGCCAGCGGTGTGACAGCTGCAGCTCCGCGTCCCCAGGGCCTCCCCTCGCCTGCCGCGCTCAGGAGTGACAGAAATCCTGTGTAAGTTTATTGGCAGCTCAACCTCCTGTTTTGGTGAGAGAAAGGGGAAGTGCAACGCTGGCTTTTCGTGTGGTTCACTAAGTCCCCGTGGCAGCTGCACCTCCTCGTACCAACCGCAGTTTGCCCCCTCTTCACCCCAAAAACTTCAAATGCTCCTGATTTTTCTTTCATGTTGTCTTGTATGCGGGACTTTGCACTCAGGATGAGACAGGCTCCCATGCAAAATTGATGTTTTCACTTCTTGCCAGGGTTTCTAACTAAAAAAGGTTTCCCCCTGGCAGTTCTATCTCCAGATATTACCACCGCATCTTCTAAAGTTGTAAAAGCCCCTGTATATTTGATATCTTGTGGACTTTCACCAGGTTTCAAAGGGAGATTATATTTGCTGGGCAAGTTGTCAGTAGAACATAAAATATGAATGAAATTGTAATTTTATGGCATCTTCCATGGCTGTGTCACCAGCACTCTGTATCCTCCGTAGCAAGATGAAAAACCAGTCTCAAAAACATTTGATTGACTTTTTTTTTTCTTTCCAGGTAAGCCAGGAAAAAATCCTCAAAATTATGAACATGGTGAAAAATAAAGAAGTGAGCATTGAAGGAGCTCTGCATTTGGCACAGAAGGAGGTGTATGCTGAAAAGGTAAGGCCACTCCTTTGATCTATTTTGTGGTATATTCAGATATTCTGGAGAGCCCCGTTGAGATGAGGAGCATGTCTGGATTGCTTTCAAGGACACAATCCCAGCTCGGGAGTCACAAAGAGCCCAGTTCCTAAGCAAACAGGACGGGTACGGCTGGCTGGTGCTGCCTGTGACCCGTGTGATGGGTATTCCATGGAGATGCTGCAGCTACACCGATGGCGTTACCTGGATCAAGGAGGTCAGATCCACACAAGGGCTGTTATTCCGAGTGCTGCAGCAAGCACTGGGTTAATAAACGTGGGGCAGAACCCCAGAATTGCAGAATCATGGAATGATTTGTGTTGGAAGGGACCTTAAAGCTCACCTCATTCCTCCCTGTACCTCCCACTATCCCAGGTTGCTCCAATGTTCCCATCCAGCCTGGCCTTGGACGCTTCCAGGGATGGGGAAGCCACAGCTTCTCTTCACCAGGGCCTCACCACCCTCACAGTAAAGAGTTTCTTCCTCATATTTAATCCAAACCTGCTCTGTGTCAGTGTGAAGCCATTCTGCCTTGGCCTGCAGACCCATGCCCTTGCAAATAATCTCCCTCTCCATCTTCATTAACGTGATTAACAAGGTCAGGAGGATGCTTCCATCTGTCTCCGTGTGGAATTCTCCTGCAAAGCTCAGTTCTGTTCACAGAGAGAGATTTCACCTGAGAGCAGCTGGATTCGGGTGGCCAAACGTTATCCCAGTGTGGGATGTGTTGCTGATTTCTGTTCTGCTTTCCAGGATCCACAGGATTTGTTAACTGGGTCACAATTTAACTTCGTTATCTACAAATACAAACACTACCGCTGGCAGAAACGAATTCTGCAGGTAACTTTAAGAATCCTCGCTTTTGGTGCAGTGTGTAAAAATACATTAAAGCAAGCTTTTGTCAACAACACCTGATGGTGATTTCCTGCTTTCATGAAGTCAGGGACAAAGGTTTTGTGGTTTTCTCCCTGGATTTCACTAAAACTTCCTGTAGTTTGGGCAAAAGTTGATAATGAGCAAGTCCAAATCATGCGTGCTACAGGGTGGTTTTTATTTACTACATCTTAACTGTACAAAATACAATTTTTCCAGCAATAGCCACCCTTTTATTGGAATGAAAAGATGATTTCTTTAGACGTAAAACTGATGGAGAAATGGAGAGAGGTGTAGTAGATGTGGAAGCTATCAGGCTGGGAATCTGGATTAGTTAAATTTCAGTTCTCTAAATACCAGCAGCCTCCAAAAGTCAGAGATAATAACAAGAAAGGTTCTGCTTTGGAGGCTTCCTGCTATAAACAGGACAGAGGGAAAGGCCCCAGTGTGGGCATTTGGTTGTGTGTCTGCACGTACAAGTTTTTAACTTTTAACTAAGAACTGTTCTGAATGCCTCCAACTGCATTTCAGTGCTGGGGCAGAGACTGAAGGAGTGAGGAACTGAATCTCTGCCGAGGTGGTCCTGCCCTTAGCCTGTGCCGAAGGGGAAGTTTCTCCGCTGGCTTTTGTGAGACAGGGAGAATTTAAGAAGAAATAATATTTCAGAGTGATAAATTGACGCATATTCATCAAAAGAGACATGTGGAAAGACAGCTTACAAGGAATATCTGTTTGTTTTGTGACTAAAACTAACATTGGGCAGTGTCTTGATGGTGGAATGTCTTTTTTTAATTCTATTTATTTTGGCCTTTTATCTAAACGCCTTCATGTGGTAATGCTGGGATGCTGCCTTTGCCTTTCAACAAAGATGGCCTCAAGTGATGAGGACTTTTCTATTGCAGCTCGATTTCAACACCAGGACCATTTTTAACATTGAGAAAGGAATTATTAAGAAGCAGTTCCCTTTCTCACAAGTGAAGGGCTGCGAGGACGCTGAGAGGAGGCGCTTCAGCATCGCATTCCACGGGCGGCAGGACTATGAGCTGGAGGCTGTGTCCCTCGATGATAAAAGGAAGGTGGGTTTGTCCAAAATCCCAGAAGCTGCTGCAAATCCCAGCCGGTGGGATGGTGGCAGCCAGCAGCTCCCAGGCATTGCTGTGCATTGTGCAGGCAGAGAAGGAGGGATGTCTTTATTCCGTGGGTTTTCGGGCACGGAACAAAGGGAGCGTGAGCTCACGATGAAGTTTGGCCTCAGGATTTTGGCACAGCTCATAGGACTGGAAATGTAAAGCCAGCTCGAGATGAGAGATGAAAGTGGGGGCAGTTCTGCGGCCACACCGTGGATGGAAATGCTCCGGGGGTGTTAAAACAAGCAAACAAAACTGGTGATGTGCACAGCTGAATCCTAATTGGAACTTTCTGAGCACTTTCTGTTCTCTGTATAAAATATTTCTTAAAATGCTCGATTTTAAGGATGAATGAGGATTGTCCTCATGCTGAGAAAAGACCCAGTGGTTCATCTTTGACCATTCTCTGAGATTTTCAGCTGAATCAATCGAGTGCTGCTTGGGCTTGAACTGTGCTGAACAGAAAGCTGTCCTGGACTGCTTTGTATGTGACTTTAAAAAGTTCTGTTTTACAGTAACCCCTTCAGAGCAAAATTATATTCTCCTTAGACTGACAGGTTTAGAACTGAGTGCATAAAACCAAATTGCAGTTAAGTAGTTTTGCATCATAGAAACACCTGAGTTATTTTATGTTGATCTATTTTACCTATTTGACTGTGGCTTTGTACTTGTAAAATCCGACTATTGATGTCTTATTCAAGGGAATTAACATGGGAAGTATTTTTTCTCTGCTGCCACTTATTATCTAGATAATCTACCTGCTGAGCAGAGTTATACAGAGCAATTCCTGCAAGAGACCAGCGGAGCCCTGCCCCGGGAGACCTGCAGAATATGACGTGATCCACGAAGGGCTGCTGGATTTGCAGCAGAACACTTTAACCTCCACTGAATGGGTGAAGTATGAACTCTGGATTTTGGTAAAATTTCTGATAGATGCATTTCGATTTTAATGTGCTGATAATAAGTTAATTATTTAGTTCCTTTTTAAAGGTAGGTGCCCGATCTGCGTGAGATGAAAGCATTGCAGTGAGCTGGCAGTGCGGTAGTGGTACCCAAAAACCAAAGTTGTGGTGTGATCTGGAGCCTGCTGTGAGCATTGGCAACACAAATTTATAATGGTGATGGCGCTCAGAAAAAATTCGATGCTGGGACTTTGTTTCTCCTTTTCATTTTCCCTTCATTCTCAGTAATGGAATGGTTTTCCAGGGTTTGCTCCCCATTCTGCAAACATCGTTCCCTGAGACAGCTCCTAAAATACCTGGAAATTTCTTACACCATCAGAGGAGAGAGAGAGGAAAAAAAATTCTGTCTAGCTAATGAAAAAAATTCACATTTTAATTATCTGCACAGGGCAATTATCTCAAGAGACTTCACAGTTCACAGAAAATGATTTTAATTGCTTTTAAAAGGCTACCACTGTATGTCTTGTAAACACTATGCTCAAGTGTGTCCAGGATTTGTTACCTTGCAACACTGAACAGGTTTGTTAACAAACAAAAATTGATTTTTATTTATCTTGTGAAGCAGCGCCCTTGTTGTTTTCTTCTTGATATTAATCCTCTCTCTTTCTCCTTTTTTGTTTTTTTGGTGTTTTTTGGCAAAGTAAGACAAGATGGAAGCATCTGCAGATCCGATTAAACCATAAGTCCCTGCCTTGAAGAAAGGAGAGATCAATATAACTGCCAGCTCCATTAAACAATTCTTATCACCTTGACTGTTTGTGTGGGAATAGATGCAATTTATATTTTATGTTTGTTCTGGAGCAGCTAAACTTATTTAAATTCCTCATAGAACACCTTAATCAACCAGCCACACCTTGAAGAGAGAAGGGAGGGAAGGAGAGGTTTGATAGAACTGCCAGAAGATAAAGAAAGGCAGAAACCCTCCAGAAAAATGAGAGGGCAAAAGCTTAAATAAGAATAAAACCCACACACAGTAAAGCCCAACCTCTCGTTGGAACCTTTGTTGTAAAGAGCAGGGCAGAATTCCAGAGGAGAGGCGGAAGCAGAGGATTCTGCTAGAATGGAAGCTCTGTATGGTCAGGCAATTTCTTCCAGGGTTAATTATAATTTAAATATATTTTCCCCCAATTTTGGCACAGTCATGTCTGCTGGAAGCCTTCAAGAGCAGAATACTTTGACCCTTTCCTGCCAAGTGCCTCCTGGGAATGAGGGGGTCCAGGATGAGCTCCCATGGAGTAACAGGATTTCCAAGAGAGAGGGATACTGAGCTGTATGATTGGGAACTAAATCTGGTGATTTGTTTGTAGCTTAGTGCAGTGAAATCTGGAAGACACAGAAACTCTGAAGCCTTGGCACGTTATGCACTGCTCAGTCACACGGTGGATTCCTTTAAAAGCTCAGAGCCCCAAAGATCCCCCATCCCAAATAAAAAAGAGGAGTCAGTGGAGAAGGAGAGACAGAGCATGGCTAAAAAATTAACAGGACTTGAGAGATTTTTAATTGATGGTCAGACTTTAGTTTTAGCTCTCACTGGGCATGGCAGGCTGTTCAGATTTTGTCACAGACCATTTAGGTGTCAGATGAGAATAAGAAACTCAAACAAGAACATCTCAAAGATTTTACGCTTTAGTATTGATATTTTTGAGCGTTCCATGGAGGATGCCGTAAGAATGTGGAGGTTTATTGACATTAGAAAGCGCTTTAACAAGGCCCAGGCTGTGTAAATAAGAAGTCAGTGAAGAATGAGCTGTGTCTCCATCCCTTGTCCTCCAGGTGCTTGGCTCAGCTGCGGGAAGGAGAACTGGCTCTGTACTGCGTCGGGCTGGGGGCAAGGAGCCAGCCTGCAGCCACAGCCACCGTGCCTCTGGGCGCCGGGAACGTGGCTGTCAGCGGGGAGGATGGCTGCAGCACCTTCTCCCTTCACACCGGAGACCGCCGTTATCTGTGAGTGTTGCTGGTAATTCACAGCTGTTCCAGCAGAACTGCTGCGGACGAGGTCAGGCGGCAGAGGATCTCGGTGTCCCACAGTACAACAGCAACACTGGAGAAACGAGGCCACCAGAATGACACCGTTGCCCCTCCCATTGCTCTGCAGAGATTGGAGGAGGATTTCCAGGAGGAATGTCCAGTGGAAGGGAGGTGATTCATTGAAATCCTGCCCACAGCAGCTGGCGGAGCTGTCATGTCAGGAGCCAGGGGGGACATTCCTGGTTCCAGGTGTGAGGAGTTCCGAGTGCCTTTACCCCCCAGCCAGGTGTCACACACTGCTCCCTTCCCAAGGTGCAGGGGAGGAATAACGAGGTGTACTGGTTTGAAAGCAAAACCAGTGAGAATCTCCGAGTCAGAAGTACAATGTAATAGGAAAAACTAAAATAAATACAATAGTACAAAAAGAAAGCACTGACAGAGTCAGGATACAACCTGACACCCTGTCAGTCAGGGTGTTGGGAGCAGTCCCATAAAATGGTGGCTGCAGTCCTCCAGAGTGATGGCTCTGCTGAAGCAGTGATCCTGTAGAAAAGGTCTGGTCTTCACCTGAAGGTCCAGTGGCAGCTCTTGTCCTCTGGGAATCCAGTAGGTAAGGGCTGACTCTGGTGTTCGAAATCTTATCTTATATCCAGGATGGAATTCTTGGTTCCCCCCTCTGGGCAGAGCATCTCACAATGGGAGGATGTAATTTTATCAGTCATGTGGAGAGACTGGATGGCCCATTAACAGGAGATATCCCCCCTAGAGGGAGGATGGGTCAGGGAGAGATAAGGAACCCTGCCTCACCTGGTTTGGACACCTGGCCCATTAACAGACGGTAGTCCAGAGAGAGGAGGCAGGGGACACAGCCCCACCTGGTTTCAGCAGCTCCTGAAGATGGTAATAGAACACACTGCCACCCAGGACATGAGGGCACTGCAGAGTCAACACGTGGCAAAACTTCAGCTCTCCAACCTCAAACGCGTGAGCAATTAACTCTGAAAAGGTCAGAGCCAGCAGCGCTGCGCTCCTCTGACAAGTGCCGCTGCTGAACATCGCTGCTCCAGCAGGAACCTCTGTTAGGCAGGGTGTTATTTACACTTCCTGGCGTTTATTAATGACATTCTTCCATTTCAGGTTCCGGATACCCCTCACTGCCCGGAACAGCCGGCCAGAGGCTGCTGGCAGGCTGCACAGCGAGTGGCTGTCCCTCCTGGAAGGGCACTGCCAGCCGGGCAGCGCTGCCTCCCTGCCGCAGGAGGGGTCTCAGGGATGCAGCTCCCCCGAAGCTGATTATGAGGAATTTATTGTGCCTGTGAATGAGCAGAAAGAGGACGCTCCCCACTTTGGTGGGAGTTCTGCAAGGAGCAGCCTGAGCAAGCCTTCCACCCCCCTGGCAAGGGCTGCAGAGGGGGAGGCAGCCCCAGCACCAGCAGCTCTGCCAGCTCCCCCAGGCAGGGCAGGGGTTCCACCAGCCCCACCTGCCCTCCCACAGCCCTGCAGTCTCCCTCCAGCAGCAAAGAGAACCAAAGCCTTTCACTGGGATGTTGTTCCTTGTGACAAGGTGAGGATGAAACTGATGGTAGCTGTTAAAGGAAAAAACCCCTAAATACTGTGGCCTGTATTACATGGATAGTTATAAAAATCCAGCTGTGCCACAAAACGACCTGGATGCCCTTCTCTGTGTTTGGATGGAACAAAAGGCCTCTGTTCCTCTGGCTTTTTGTTTACCCTGTGTCTCTCCTTTATTTTTAGATTCAAAAATCTGTCTGGGGTTCGTGTGACCCATGCAAGAGAAAAATAGATGTATCCAGGCTCTGTGAGCAGTTCCAGATCCAGGACACGGCAGTGCTTTTGGGCAGCGAGCCTTCAGTGAATCAGCACATCCTGCTGGACAGAAAAGTTGCACATAACTTCAGTAAGTGGATTAAGAGGGGCTGTGTGCTCCGCTCTGGAAGCCTGGGCTCAGCTCTGCCTGCACTTGCTCTTTGTGCTTTCTGCCATTCCACAGGCAGTGATCAAGGCTGTGTGTAAATCATCTTTTAATTCAGTGCTTCTCTCTTTGTAAAAAAAGACCTCATGGCTCAGTTGCTGCAGATGTGGCCCTTGATGCTGCAGAGATGAACCCCCAGGCTGATTCTCTTGTACCTGACCTGGACGTGCCACTGAGCTGTGATGCTGCTCTCTTGGGGCAGACGTGTAAAATCATCCACGGCACCTGTGAAATCAATTTAAACCTCTGACTTCAAAGGCCTTTCAAATTTGGTGGGCTGCACAGTCACCAGGAGCGGGTTGGGAGGCAGAACTTTGAGTGCTGTGCTGCAGTGAGGTTGAGAAATTCTTGTAGGGGAGGGTGTGTTGGTGTGAGGAGCCTTTGGGGCAGCTCCAGGTCAGGCCATGGGAATTCTCGGCTTTTCCCTGGCCGGGGGCTCAGGCCATGAATGGGATCCTGTTCTTGAACAGAGCCCTTTGCTCTCATATCTCAGGTGGGACTCTACCAAAAGCCTGACCTAGAACAGCCTTTCAGAGCCAGTGAAGCAGCTCAGCACCCAGTCCTGGTGTTCCTAATAAAACACTTAAAGGTCTTTTAATTCCCTTGATGGCAAGTGGTAGATATCAAAGGAGCAGGAGTAATTGTTCAAAGGGCACTCTGATTTCTGTTACAAAACCGGTTTTCCAAAATATTTCTGTAACCTAGAGATGCTTTAAGAAGTGTTACATGTGTAAAGAATTTGGGGCAGTTAATTATGGAGTTTTAATGATTTCATCATGATGAATATGAATAAGAAAAATGTATTTTGGAGAGCATGCAAAGTTTTAATTGGGAAATGTAAATGGAGAGATCTTGGAGTTATTGCATCCCTTGACTAACAATTTGAAGGGTTAAAAGGAAGAGTGATGGGAAAGTGCTGGTGCAGATAAAAGAATCTTGTAATAGCACTTTTATCTACAAAATTATTGTGGTTTCTTTGAGGGAATGTCTTTCTTTTGCTTTACAAATAGCACCATTCCTCCTTTTGATCCTGTTCCTCTTGCAGCTTTTTTCATTGGGACGTTCTACATCCGTTTCTTAATCTTATCCTCATCAGTGAGAGTTTTGGCATATCCTTATTATAATGGACATTACTCAGATCAAAAGTTAATTTGATCCTGAGAATTCTGATTAATCTTCCTGCGAGTGCTGCAAACCACAGTCCTTAAATTAATGAATAAAATTATGAAGCTCCAAAATGCCAGTAGGTTAAAGATTCTGGAGATTTGGAGTTGTGAACACCAGAGGAAAATGAGAGTTCTGAGAGCTCTCCACTCTAAATTCAAGAGCAGTGTAGGAGAGAATACAAATAAAAGCTAAGTTCTCTAATGGATTCTTGTTGGAAAAAAGAAATTTCTGCCACACAGGGAGCAGGCACCAGTAAGAGACTTGAAGAACATCCTCAGATTTGTTTTTCCTTGACTACTGCTATGCAAATTTAAAGAAAATATGAAGACTGAGTTATTGCCTTATGATAGTAGCTGCTAAATATTTTTTTCCATTCACTTGTTTTTTATTTTTCTTTCATTTTTAAAATCTGCTAAGTATAGATGAGATACTTTGGTGATTTTCCTTTCCTCAAGCATTTCCTTCCAAGTAACCCAAGAATCCTTTTTCTCCAGACATTTTTCTTAAAAGTTTCCGTGTAAAACCAAGTGAGCTGAAGGAGAAGCTGTACATCATCCACGAGGAGAGTGGTGGGCTTACAGATGAGCAGATTACAGCACTGAGAAGGTAATTTTGGGGGGAATTGTTTGGGTTTGGGACCTTTTGGAGAAGGCAGAATCTTCTGCAAATGATGTGAAGTTTGGAAAGTTGGTCTGGAGAGGAGGAAGGCAGGCAGGAACTTTATGGGATGATGGGATATTGGGAATATTTGTGTGGCTGAGTGGGAGAGATTTGGGGGGTTTAAGGCAGAGTGGAGATTTCTGTAGCCTTACCAAAACTGAACAGATTTCAGGAGTGTAAGCAAACCATCGGCGTGTGAAATTCACAGGAACTGGATTTTATCTTTTTGAATCGCTTGAGATGTAGAAAGAAAGGAGAGAAGTGGGATCCTAGAGTGAGATCTGTCCCACATCCTAGTCCCCATGTGATACTTGGGCCATTTTAATATATGTTTTTACATGCAGAAGTTTGATGTGAAACCATTTCTTTCCCCAAAATGAGACAAAAAAATGAGTGTTTTGCTAAAGGAAACTGGGAAAAAGAACACACTGGCAGAGAAAGTGAGGAAGTAAATAATTGATGTTTCTGCTTCTCATGGAATCTGGTTAATTTTAGCCTTAAAATCCTGATCTGAGACAGTAATTTTGAAGTCTTCAGGGTCGTGTCTGTACTTGGGAAGTGGCGTGAGCAGGAAGAACATGGGGTTGATGCCATTCTGCGAGATGGTTTTTGAAGGATGAAGGGATATGGGCAGGACACTGGGTATTTCCATTTTTTTCCTGTTCTGGAGGGTGTTTCCTTGCTGCCCCAGAGCTCTCCCAGTTAAACCCCACAGTGGGGCACACGAATTGGGATCTGGTGGAAGGTGCGTGGCCCCACTGAGGGGGCTGCTCAAAATCTGACCCTAAAGGCTCAATGAAAACGGAAAAATCCTGTTCCAGTGCTGGAACTGGGCAGGAAATAACTGCAGGGAAATGTCTTGGGCATCGAGGCGCTCTCCGGTGACACGTGGCTGTTTCTGGAAAGGCCAAGGGGAAGGAGCCTTCTCCAGCCCCATTTCCCAGGGCATCCCCTGCTCCCAGCTCGGTTCAAAGGGGAGCCCTGACCCCACTCTGCTGGCCAGGATTCAGTCCACGGTCCCCAGGCTGCTGAAATTGCTGTGACACCACTGATTTATGGCCTCTGGGCTCTTTGCCATCAGACGATAATAATAATAATAGTAATAATGATGGCAATGAAGCTTGAAAGACCATATTTTTTTTTCCTTGAAGTCTTTCTTTGATGGCAATAGAAAGGGAGGGAATATTTCCAGCAGTGGAATGTGTAAGGGATATTGATTGTTGTATTGCTCTATGTTGTATAATTTCAAGGATTCAAACTGTGCTACGTGGCTTCAAGGATTCTGTGCCTGAGATTATTATTTACTGCCAAAATCGATGAATCCATGTGCAAATCTTGCTCTGAAAGGAAGATTTTTGGGTTTTTTTCCCCACCCCAAGAGTTTTAAGTGTGACTGAAGCAGCTGAGATGCATCTCAAAATGAAGGCTTGGATTCCCAAGGCAGTGGGGAATTGAAGGAGCAAACAGATTTCCATGGAATATCAGCACTCCCGAGTTTCTCTGGTACAATGCCCTGTGGTGGGCTTGGCACAACACAGGGAGGACGCTCAGCACTTCTGAAGACCTTTCCACTGGATTTAGGTGTTAGTGGAAAATTTGACCTTTGGGAACTGTGGCCTCCAGTTGATGGAGAACCCGTGGGCAGGACAGGAGTTCAAACACGATGGGCCAGGGCTGGAGAATTCCTCTCGGTGCAGATCGTACCTGTCAGAGTGTCTGAGGCAGGGCAGAATGTTCAAATCCTACTGCTGGAGAGTGGAAAATCCTTCAAGTCAAGCCCAAGATTCCATTTTCAAGGCTGTGACCAGGGAGCAGAGTGTTCTGCTTGTGCATCCAGTGGAAGTGGTGGGATATTATTGGAAACTTCAAAACTGAATTTGATATGGAAACCTCTCCATCGTTCCCTGAATGATCCTTTATCCTCATGCCTCGATAGCAAAGCACTCCATGTCTCTCTAAATTTAATTTTTTTCAAAGCAAAGAGAGTTTTTTTCATTGTGCAAATTCCATGAGAGCTGCATTCATGTAAAAAGATATTTATGGAATGCATTCACATGTTTTTGTGCCTCCTTTTTCAGGGCTCCCATTGTTTAATGCTTTAAGCTTTAAACCTTCCAGATAATCTGTTAGTTCCATTTTCTGTGCATAATGCAGCTAAAGAATTTTATGGGGCATCAGACTTCTGATTAAATGAAGATATTTGCTGTCACCTTTTAATATATGTTCTATGGATTTGCTTAAAAACTCAAACTATTTTTAATGATGAATAAACACCCTTTCATTTGCCAACAGTTACCATATTTTTAAATGAAAATTAATTTTTTTTCTTGATGGCAAAGTGTGCTGGAAGGGTTACATTGTGATCTGCTACAATACAGATTTAATAATTAAAACCCCAACAATTTTACAATTGAAATGTCAAATTAATTATTGACAACAGTAAAATAAATCTTACTGTTTGTCCTGTGTTTAACGTGCTAAAATATTTGCTTTTTTCCCATCTTTGAGTAAATTCCCTGACTTTTACTGGAAATGTATAGCTATGCCCATGAATATTTAATCACTCTCGCTGCAAATTTAGAAGGTTGTTTGAAGAGAAAGAAAAGAGAGTAGACCTGAATACTTATTTCAGCTTCTTTACACTCCTCCTCATGTGTGAGCTCTGACATCGATTCCATTTTCCTGAGAAATGCTGTGAGTTCCCCCAGTGAGGGCTCAGACAGGCAGGAAGATCTCCCAGGGAAGGGAGCTGTGGTGCCGTGTTTGTTTTTCCGAGTGGAGGCATGTTTGAAGACATCAATCTTCTAAAGATCCGTGGCCCTGGGGATGTTCTGTGACCCTGTGCAGGAGGGAGGAAGTTGTGTGTCTGTGCTCTGCGCTGTCACTGCTGAAGCAAGTAAAAAAGCCTGGAAAAACCGTGGTGAAGAGGAGCAGCACTCCCAGGGTGGGATTGTTGGGGTGCCTGTGCAGGGCCAGGATGGGCAGGACGATCCTCGTGGGTCTGGTCCAGCTCGGCACGTTCTGTGATTCTGTGATAACAGAGACAAGAAGGGATCCAGCCTCTTTGCAAATCAGGGCCTGAACTCCTCTGTCTCATGGTTTTACCTTTCCTTTAGTATTCCTTGTCCTTGTGAATTGTCTGTACACCTGCAGGTGGACATCCTGGCTGTTGTTTTTGTGTACGTATAAGCGTTTCCAGAGATCCAGAGGTATCTGCAGATCGCTTTTGCTTCCCATCTCACAGGTGATTCAAATGCCTACAAAGGATAGAAAATAAATATGAAACACATAAACCCCACAAAATGTAGGAAATTCCAGTGCAAGGAATGGAGTAATTATTTTATCAGAATACAGAATGAAGGGGAAGAGGACATTTAATTTTAATTTTCTCTTTGCAGATATCTGCCCACACCCAAAGATGCAGAAAGGTACCTGTCCTTCAAGGGGTCTTGCTCAGAGCTGCACGTGGTTGACCAGTTCATGTTAGAGGTGAGGACTTCCAGCCTTAAAAGGCACCACATCCTATTTTTAGGACATCCTCCAAGCTCAAACCACTACAAGAAGCTGTTGTTTAGAACTCAAATTTACAATCTCAGCCAGAATCAGTATGAAAGGATTATTCTGATAAAGAGTTGAGGCAGGTAGATGACAAGAAGAGAGCTATGGATCCCTTTGTGTCTCCAAGTCACACTCCCTCCTTTTCCTCCAGTGTAGGAACTGATTTATCCTGAGCTAGATTCCCAAAATCTAGAATCCATAATCTATAAAATTATATGTATTTAACCATTTTTACTCACAAGAAAGGATTGCAATTGGTTTCAATAATGTCTGCCCTAGGAGCACACGGTGGATTTGCAGGGATGTGCCAGACTGTGTCCACGGGATTAAGACTGAGAATAAAATGAATAAATGAGCACAGAAATTAGGAAAACAACAGCACAGCTGAATTGCTCAATAAATAATGAACGATACATGCATGTTCTGGTATAAATGTGAGTTTTGATTCCTGTTCTGGTCAATTCTGTGCAGATGTGTAAAATCCCTCAGCTGGGCCAGAGGCTGGATCTCCTGCTCAGTGTCCGTGAGCTCCCCGAGAGCATCAGAGATCTGGAGCCTGTAAGTAACAGCAGCCTCCGTGGTTGTTTGGGATCAACACCTCTCAGTTTGCTAACAGGGGCCCAAGCCACCTCAGTGCAGATTTCAGAGATTTGTAGTTGGGAAGGATTGTTTTTTTTTTTTTTCCCCTTTTTTATCACATGTGCATTTAATACCATCCTTATTCCACTAAGGTTCGAGAAAATGGGCGTGGCAGTAGAATAGACTTCCACAAAGGAGGGAGAAAAGAACAGCAAAAGATTCTCGAAATTTTCTTTGGTGCTGTTGAACTTTCCTCCTTCTTTGGCCAGTGATGAAACAGAAGTGAACTTCACCATTAAAATTCAATTCCCTTTCTGGGGAGGTTCTTGCCCCATGAGCTGAAAGAATCAATCTAAGACACGGAGGAAGTTTATTTGACAAATCTCAAAGAGATTTATTATTTTCTGAAGACTGAAGGAGCTGTTCCCCCTAAGGAATACAGCTCCGGACTGAAACTTTTGGGAACCAGAGCTCAAATCCTTGTCTCCCTTTTTCCAGGATGACCTAAGGGTAGAGGGATGCAAATAAACAAGTGCCAGTCTCATGACTGGATCCTGCTGTTCCAAGGCATGCCTTACCTGCCAGGTTTTGTCCATGCTTTGATTCAAAACAGAGATTTCCACACCACGAAAATGTTTCAGAGGTTTTGCCCTCATTCTGCATGGGAATGAAAATTAAATGTGAAAGTTCTGCAAGACCAAGTTGTTATCCTTTGTCTGGCTGTGATTAAAACCATAGTAACAGGAGGAAAGCTCAGAAGAGGAACAGATGGAAAGCACAGGGGAGATGCAGAGATTCCTGACCCTGCCTGGTGCAGTTATACCTTTGCTCTCCTCCACTGAGCCAAATATTGAATATTTGGAAGTTATTCTATGTACTGTTTGCTTTGATGGATATTTAATGTTGTCTGAAGAGCTAATTAGTGTCTAAGTATGCTCTTATGCACACTAACCTATTTTTAAACCACAGACTATGCACCTGAAATCCTAGGGGACAATGTGAATATTGACTTTCACACCCTCTGGCCCTGAGCTGTGCTATAAATGCTTTAACAACAGCTTTCAGCTCTCCCATGTGCTTCATCCTCTCCCTGTTTTTAAATCTGTGTGTTGGTGACTGATTAAAAGAGGTGTGGTGCTAAAAAAATACAAGTTTTCTAACTGAGAACAAAATCACCTCCTGTGCCTAAAGCTCTCGAAGGGAGGTGGCTTCCCTGGGAAAAATGAATTATACTGAGTTTGAGTGCAGGAAATTATTATTCTTCCTCGTGGGGAAACTGTGCTAGGAATTTTGATAACGGTATTGAGCTGGTGTAAAGAGAAGGGAGGGACGCGAAGGATGGAGCTCCAGACCCTGAAATTTGGGCAGCCAAACAGCAAAACACTTTTTGTGCACAGGAGGCTGAAGTGGTTTTGGCAGGGCTGGCTTGGCTGCCAGAAAGGACGTGACTCCTTTTTGGGGTGACTGTGCCAACACAGCTTGGTCTTGGGGGAGTTTGAAGTGGTCCTTGCTGAAAATCCCTGAGAGCTCTGGACAGGGAGATATCCTCGGGCTGGGGAGTGACTTCAGGTGGGGACAGGGAGGGCTGGCACGGGAAGGCACAGAGCACGGATTTACCCACATTTTCAGTCTGTCTGAGGCAAGGTTTGCGTGTTCCAGCTGATAATCCAGAAAATCCAAGCGAGCAAGCAGCTGCAGTCCAGCCCAAAGTTTGTTGCTGTCTTGGAGTACATTTTAGCCATGGGGAACCATCTGAATGAAAAAGCTGGAAAAGAGGTGGCTAAAGGATTCCGATTGTCATCTCTGGCCAAGGTGAGTAAATATTTTCTTGTGATTAAAATCATCACATTCTAAGGTTTGTCAGCCATTAACATGAACTCTTCCTGAGTGTGGAGAGAGGCAATAATTCCTAATGAGGAGCTAACATTTTACCACCTCCCTTGGTTACACGAGAACGAAATCCTGTTTAATAATGAATTCTTTCATGTCTGTGATAACAAGCTGCGTTTCCCCACTTCAGGCAGCAGCACTGGCTTTGTGGTGCTGAGTACGCTGTGTCTCTAATGAGGCAGAACATCAAAATGCTGCCTGCCCTGATAGTAAAGTCTCTCGGCACGAAGAATTGTCTGAGCTGCAGGCCCTGGTTAGACTCAAGCTTAGATAAAGTGTTTTGTTTTATGGACCCTTTCACTTCCCTGTGCTCAGACGATGGACCTGGGCATTTCTTCTGCAGCGCTCCCTCTCCTGTGGCCCTGCAGCAATTTCTCAGGGCTCCATTTCACCTCAGGGGGCACTCGTCCAGCCCTGGGGTCTGGAAGGAGCTGGAGCTGCTGGAGCCAGCCCAGAGGAAGCACCAGGATGGGCAGAGGGATGGAGCAGCTCTGCTGGGAGGAAAGGCTGGGAGAGCTGGGATTGTTCAGCCCGGGGTGGAGAAGCTTTGGGGTGAGCTCATTGTGGCCTTGCAGTGCCTGGAGGAGCTGCAGGAAAGATGGAGAGAGAGTCTGGACAAGGGATGGAGGGACAGGACACAGGGAATGGCTTCAAACTGCCAGAGGGCAGGGATAGATGGGAGATTGGGGAGGAATTCCTCCCTGTGAGGGCGGGGAGGTCCTTGCACAGGGTGCCCAGAGCAGCTGTGGCTGCCCCTGGATCCCTGGCAGTGCCCAAGGCCAGGCTGGAGCAGCCTGGGACAGTGGAAGGTGTCCGTGTTTGTTTTGGGGGTCCAAAACCACTTGCAATCAGTTAGGAACCTAAAGTTTCAAAAGCCCTTTGTGAAGAAGAAGACACAAAAGAGCAAGGAAGGTCACGGGGTATGAATCAGGAATGTGTGTGAAACAGCAAAATGAAAAGGAGAAGTTTAATTCTGTTGTTTTCTATTCTTGCCAAATATACCTGGGATCTGTCAGCATCTCTGCTGTTCCTTTTCCGTGTTTTATTTATTTTTTAAGGTATGATAGCTCTGTGCCAGTTTTTGCTGTGCTCTGTTGCAGCTGCCTCTGCTGAGGGGCAAGGAGAGGACGTTCACCTTGCTCCACGCCCTTGTGGAACAGATCCTCTTGCACGAGCCCGAGCTGGCCACGTTTCCTCAGGAGCTGACAGAATTCGAAGCTTTTCCTGATGGTGAGAGAAGGCGAGGGGGGAAAAAATCAACAAATAAAAACCGAAGTCCTTCAACTTCTGTGCCAACTCTCATCCTCACTATATAAATGATATTTATTTTCGTGTTTTTCCCCTCTCTCTTCCTTTCCAGCGTCCATGAAGGGCCTCAGTGCTGAAGTTGATGGTATGTAAATGTGGTTTCTACATTCAGAAACATTTTCATGCGCTGTGCAGTCATTTGGAACAGGTTTTCACTGCACCTCTGTAGTTTGTAAAGAGAGTTAAAGGTTCAAAACATTGAGGTGAAGTGTTGCCATGGTGATGCTTAACCTGCCATATTACTGTGAAGAATTAAAAAAAAAAAAAAAAGAAATATTGAAGTGTGTCCAGGTGGTTTAGAAATGTGAAAAAATGTACTGCCCATGGTAAATGGAGTTTATCATAAAATACAAAAGTTAAGTGGTGCAAGTGCTCCATCACAGTGATGGCTGTGAGAGTCTCTGGGAGCTGGGAGTGGGAATGCAGCAGGAGGAAACTTCCTACAGCTCAGCCCTGGAACCAAACTGGTTTCCTTCTCTAGAAAGGGCTCCAGCTCCAGTGAAGTCCAGAGGAGGGGCAGAACGAGGTTGTTCAAATGGAAGATGGATTTTGGGAAGATGGATTTACATCTCCCCATGGAACAGTACCATGACCTGTAAGCTCAGTGGGTTTTAGACTGAGCCCTTTGAGAGCTGGTGGAGGAGTGTCAGTGGGTGGAAATGATGTTTATGATGTTGAAATTTATAAAAACCTGTGTTTTGAAGGTGTGACATGGGTGTTGGCTGTAACTGCAGACCAATATTCCCAATTTCAGGATGATGGTCACTCTCACCTTTGGCTTGGCAAACCCTTGCACCCCTTCTGGGCCCTGGGGGTCAGCTTTGGGAGTAGCTTGAGGCTCCTTCAGTGTGTTTTATCCTGCTCCAAGAAATCCCAATCCACCTTTTAGGAGACATAAATAACTACACAAAACAGTATTTACCTTCAGTCACACGCGGTCTGCAGGGACAATTCCAAATGATGGAATGTTTTAAAGACAGTTTTGGAAAGTGCTGGGCAAAGCTGTAAAGTGGGAACAGAGCCAGAAGCTGTGGGGAGATGTCCAAAGAGGTGACTCAGGGCAGGCACATGGGATGGGATGGGCTGGGCTCTTCCCTCCCTGGATTCCTGCCGTGCCCAGGGCACACCAGGGCAGAGGAAGGAGATGCACCAGATGCCACCGCAGCAGCTTCTCACCGTTCAAGGCACATCCTGGAGCTCAGCGCTGCAGGAACTGCCCGAGCACAGGGGAGGGAGAGGCCAGAGGAGCCCCCAGAGCCACGGCTGTGTCCTCTGCCCCATTTCCCAGCTGAAGAGCTCCCAGGGAAGCAGCTCAGTGCCAGCTGATGAGATTTCTTACTGTTGCATGGAGGATTTTTGTTCTTTTATCTTTAAAGGAGCCTGGAACTTCCTACACAAAAATATGGGTTTGAAGAATGTTATTTCCATGGCTAATCCCAGTGCTGAGAGCTAGGGAAGGTCAGATTTATGGCTGCTGCATTACCACGCTATCGACCTCTTCATTATCCTGCAGTTGCTGGGATGTGATCACATTTTTTCCATGAGAAAATGCCTCTTTCAGGAACTCTGCCTCAAACCAGAAAGTTAATACTCCTAGATAAATGTATTGCAGACCCATATTCTCTTGTATCTTCCTTGTGCTCTAAATTAGACAATTGCAGCCCTTTGGACACTTCTTCATGCTGGTGAAATTCCTCCTTTTCTTTCCCTTTTGTTAGTTTTAAAAAAAGAACTGGAGAGCCTTATCCAGTGCAGGAGGCTCATTAAACCCAAAGCAAGCAAGGCAACACCCCAGGAGTCCCAGTTCTGCAAGGAACTAAAGGTAACTCTACCACAGCCTTCTCGTGGGCTGGAGTAAGGGCTGAGTAACCTGGTAGTTTGTGCTGACCCCTGGGAACCAGGAGGATTTAGGGAAAGTGACTTTTTATTCCCTTCTGGGAGCGTCTCGTATCGTAATTTGCAGCACGGGGAGGGTTTTCAGTTTCTGCATCTCCTGTTTTTCCTTGCCAGTGGATCAGGAGCAGGCAGCCCCATGGCTGGGATAATAGGAGTTTTTAGAGTGAATTTGTTACAATTTCTGCTCTCAGAGGGGAGGGAAGAGAGCAGAGATCAGAGACTCATAAAATTCGTTGGAAGGGACCTTAAATATCATCCAGTTCCACCGCCTGCCACAGAGCACGGAATCACAGAATCCTTTAGGTTGGAAAAGCCCTTTGAGAGCGTTGAATGCAAACCCAGCAGAACCAATCCGTGTCCCCAAGGGCCACACGCTCCTTCCTCTGAATCCCTCCTGGGATGGGCACTCCACCGCTGCCCCGGGCAGCTGTGCCAGGGCTGGACGACCTTTTCGATGAAGGAATTCTTCCTGAAATCCAATCCCAACCTCATTAAATGGGTGAAAATGGGTGAGAAATACTGCTTTCTGCTTATTGGAAATTCTCATCTGCCCTGGGCAGCTTGAGGGCTGATGGAAATTTTGGAGTTCCCACTCCGTGGCCATGCTCACCTCTGCTGTCCCACACATCTTCGTGCTCCCAGGTGCTTCTTTCAAGTTGTTGAAAATGTGGGTGCCACAAACAAGCCAAAATGAAGAAATTTGATTTCCAAACTTCTTTCTGAGGCCCTGTTTCTGCCCTTTAAGAACCAGAAACTGGCAGTGTTCGCTGCACGGGCAAAAAGGCCAAATGTGCTGGAAATCAGGACCTTGTGATGGTTCTCCAGCTCTGCCAGTTTTAATGGATTTAGGTTTTTTCATTTTATAATACAGTTAAAATTCTCTAACATTAACATTTCCTTTTTTTTTTTTTGTCTTTGATGTCTTAATACTTGCAAGGAAATGTGTGTGCTTCTCTTTTGTGAAATGTGAAATTTTTCTGACATGAAAATTTCGCTTTGAATGATCTTGTTTTCACTGCTGCTTAATTCCTGCTTTAATAGCATGCACCTACAACAAATTAAGAAGTTTTATTTTATTACAGGATTTAATTCAGAAATATGAAGGGGATCTCTCCCAGCTGTCAAAAAGATGTGAGGAAATGAAGAAGCTTTATAGCAACGTACTGGTACATATCATATAAAAATGCAATGAAAATAAACCTAAATTTCTTTTTAAAAAGGGAAGAAAGGAGGGGAAGAAAGTGCAAGAAATTCTCACTTGCTTTATATTTATAGAAACAGAAAGAAAATCCCATATTTAACAGTGGTCAGAGATCTCAAGGAAAGGGACAGGTTTGCTGAAATGCAGTGAGCCCCTGTGAAACTGAAAAAATCCTGGAATTAGGACATGACTTTGAATGTGGAGTGGTGGAGATTTTTGGGGGGTTTGGAGGGGTTTTTTGCTGTTGTTGTGGGTTTTTTGGGGGTGTTTTGGGGGTTTTTTTAGTTGTTGTTGGGTTTTTTTGTTTTGTTTTGGGTTTTTGTTTTGTTTTGGTTTTTTTTGAAATTTCTCCTATTTTTCTTTTCTTTTTTCTTTTTGAGAGGGGGGAGGAATTAAAAGTAGAGAAGTTTAATGATAAACAAATGTTACCCAGAAGATGCATCTCAGGAGGACTTTTGGGGACCTACCTGAGCAGACATTGAAGACTAACGAGATGTTTGACCAGGGAAATTTAATTTGAAACATTTTACTAAAAGTAATATTGTAAAAAAGGCACCAGGGTTTCTTTGTGGCTCCTGCAAACAGGAAAAATGCCTCAGTGCAGGGCAGCAAGCTGGGTTTGTGTGCAGCACGTAGACAAAGAGCTCTGTCCCCAAAAAAGGTTGAAGGACTGGGATAAAGCAAGAAGGAAAATGTGGAAAAATGAGAGAATTAACAATTGAGTTACATGAGTGAAAATGGGTGAGAAATACTGCTTTCTTCTTATTGGAAACTCTCGTCTCACACTCTGATTTCCGTGTGAAGAGGAATTAATTTGCCACATAGTTTCCTCAAGCTTTCACCCAGCCCCTTCCTGCCCTCCCTTCCCTGTTTTTCTCCAGATAACTTTTTTGGATATATTTCTCTCCCTGAGAACAGATTTTCTTTTTTTTTTTTTTCATCCAAACAATGTTATTCCAAAGCAGATCTCTTTGCATATTTATAGAGCAGCAAAAACGTAAAGCAACTATAAAATAAGATGGGTGATGAGAGACCAGGCACCTCGACAGCACTAGGAAGGGATAGTCCAGCTCACCTGGAATGCCTGATCTGGAATTGTGTTGGATGGAAATCACGTTGCACATAAACCAGAAACCCACAGGCCCACCTTTATTCTGCTTAGAAAAGCAAAAGTTGCCTTGGCACGTGACATTCCTGTGGAATGAACCAGAAATTGGGGATAACGTCCTGTGGCATAGCTGTGGGCTATCAACTTCTCCCAGCTGGCCATTAGCTCCAGGAAATGCCTCTGGCACTCCTGAGCTGATGGCACAGCCTGGGGCTGCCAGAGATCAAGGGCTGGGAGCACCCAGGAGGTGCAATTAGGAACAGAACTCTCCATCAGGTGACAGTTTGTGTGACTGGATTTGGTGTGAGGGTTTTTTTTTCTCTGTGTTTGTGATTTCCAGGCAGAGAGTTTGCTGCAGGTGATGTCCAGGTGGATGTGGTTGGGTTATGTAATGCCCAGGTGGAATTGTTTGGGTTATGTGATGCCCAGGTGGAATTGTCTGGGTTATGTGATGTCCAGGTGGATGNAACTTCTCCCAGCTGGCCATTAGCTCCAGGAAATGCCTCTGGCACTCCTGAGCTGATGGCACAGCCTGGGCGAGCCTGGGGCTGCCAGAGATCAAGGGCTGGGAGCACCCAGGAGGTGCAATTAGGAACAGAACTCTCCATCAGGTGACAGTTTTTGTGACTGGATTCGGTGTGAGGGTTTTTTTTCCTCTGTGTTTGTGATTTCCAGGCAGAGAGTTTGCTGCAGGTGATGTCCAGGTGGGATTGGTTGGGTTATGTGATGCCCAAGTGGAATTATTTGGGTCATGTGATGTCCAGGTGGATGTGGTTGGGTTATGTAATGCCCAGGTGGAATTGTTTGGGTTATGTGATGCCCAGGTGGAATTGTCTGGGTTATGTGATGTCCAGGTGGATGTGATTGGGTTATGTGATGTCCAGGTGGGATTGTCTGGGTTATGTGATGCCCAAGTGGATGTGGTTGGGTTATGTGATGCCCAGGTGGGATTGGTTGGGTTATGTGATGCCCAGGTGGATGTGGTTGGGTTATGTGATGCCCAGGTGGATGTGGTTGGGTTATGTGATGCCCAGGTGGGATTGGTTGGGTTATGTGATGCCCAGGTGGATGTGGTTGGGTTATGTGATGCCCAGGTGGATGTGGTTGGGTTATGTGATGCCCAGGTGGAATTGGTTGGGTTATGTGATGCCCAGGTGGATGTGGTTGGGTTATGTGATGCCCAGGTGGATATGATTGGGTTATGTGATGCCCAGGTGGAATTGGTTGAGTCAGGGCAGGTTGCTGTCCCAACCTCTCCCTGTATTTCAGTTCCCATCTGGAACACTGAAATCCAACCTCATTGCTGCTCTGCCTCGGGAGAGCTGCACCCCCCACCCACAGGGAGCTCTCAGTTGCAGCCAAATCAGAATTTTTGGCCTTTTAAACTTTGTCATGTTTAAAATGGAGCCTTTGGAGCACGTTCTCTGGATTTCATAGAGTCGTGGGATGGTTTGGTTGGAGGGACCTTAAAGTTCATCTCATTCCCCCCCTGCCATGGGCAGAGACCCCTTCCCCTATCCCAGGCTGCTCCAACCTGGCCTTGGGCACCTCCAGGGATCCAGGGCAGCCACAGCTTCTCTGGGAATTCCATCCCAGGGCCTCCCCACTCTCGCAGGGAAGGATTTTTTCCTCGTTCTGTTTGATTCAAGAGCTGCTGCAGGCAGAGTTTTGTTCTTCACTTCACAGATCCCGTTAGGGAGGGACCTTTGCAAATGCTGACAAACCTCTTGATTTAAACCTTAGCAACAGGTTTAATATCAAAAATCCTCTCTTACCTTAGAACTGGAGAACATCTGTGGAAGTGCTGCCTCATTCTCCTAGTCCTGGACTCTGTCTGAGAGCCTTTCCCTCCTGTTTCAGAGCAGACCTGATGCCAGCACCATTCCCAACTTTTTCAGAACCTCTCCATCTGTTCAGCTTTTCCAGGTGCAGAAAAGAAGAGAACAGGGAAAGGTGGCTCTTTGATAAATTGCTTTTTCTCCCCCAGATGTCTGCTTCACTAGGAAGAGGTTTTGTTTGCTTGCAGAGCAAAATGACAGAAAAGGAAAACTTTGTGGCTTTGCTGCTCCCAGGCGCCCCCTCCGAATAGAGAACATTTGTACACATTTTCTTTAGTGAATGGATTCATCTACCAAGCTGCAGAGCCAGAAAACGTCAGGATTTACTGATTTTTCTCCTCATCAGCTGGAAATCTATAGTCCAGACAGAGAGATAAACCCAGGTTGCTGAGGCAGTTCAGTGACAACTCCGTAGATCACTTTTATTTGCGATGTTTCGTATCTCATCTCCCTGGAGGTTTCAGACAGCTCAAAATTTGCTTTTTCCTCCTCTTCCCCTTCTTTTTCACCTCTTATTCCTCTTCCCCTCTCTATTAATATTAACAATAATGAAGGTATTTACCTCTTCTCTGCTCTTTAAATTTCATTAAGCTCCTGGACATGGTTTAGATCACTCAGATATACTAAAGTTAAATATTCTTTTATTTCAAATTTCCAGGTAAAGTTTGGGGAGCCAGCAGACCTGGACTCCCAGGAACTCTTTGGATGGATATCTTCATTCATCAGTGAGTTTAGGAAGGCCTGTGCTGAAGTCACACCGTAAGAACACCAATTTTATGGAGAGGTGAGGGAAAGAGGAGTCCAGGAAACAATCTTTGATTGGTTTTTTCTTTGCTGATAAGCAGCACAGTGCCAATCTCACCTGTGCAGCAGAACACCTTGATTCTGAGAGACATTCAGTTTATAATGTGTAATTTTTAAGTGGTATTTAACCTGTAATATCACAGATCACTTATGAGCCTCTCAGTTTTGTGCTTTTGTACCTTGAGATTCCCGTATATTGAGAAAAGAAACACTTCTGACCTTTTATAATTTCTCTTTTCAGTCTTTTCCTTCGAATGCCCCATCTTGTGACCCAGTTTTAATTGTTATTTTCAATGAGTAACTTTCTGTGTGGTGATCTAATTTCTACAGAATACTTTACAGGTTGTATAATGAAATGGGGAGCTGTTACCCACAGAGGAGAATATTTAAACAAATCCTTGTTTGTTTATTTTGCTATTAAAACATTGCAAACTTAGTATGTAATGAAGAAAGTATCTGGCTGAGTGTTTTATTTTGCCTTGTCCCCCCCTAAGCAGGACAGTAAAACAGTGCTTTTTTTATGGTAAATGTCATGGGTTTGGGTAAAATGCTATGGAAATCAATCAATATGTAAGATTTGCATTTGGCAGGAAGAGAAAAATGTCAGAGCAGCAAAATAAGTGTCATGAAGCATCTAAATAATGGGTATGGGAGGTAATTTGCAAAAGAGAAAATATTTCTTTTGTGTTTGTTGGCTTTTGCATGTTTTTAATTAGAATCATTATCTGGAGCTCAGTGTATGGGAGGAAAAGGAGGCCTGGAAAGGCAAAGGCAAAATGGATGTGTTTAACATTAAAAGCAGGAAACACTTGTAAAAGGTCATTGATAAAATCTGGCATTTTCCCTCTCAGGTTTGCAAACAGTGTGGGTTGAGAGAAAAGCGAATTATCTGATTTATTTTCGGTCTTCTTGCCCAGTGCTTGGGCTTCGCTGGAAGTGCTGAACACTGTCCCTGACACGAGCACTAAGGGGAGCTGGGATTAACCCCTGTGAAAGGCTTAGAACCCAGAATTCTCATCACAGCCCCTCTCAGCTGGCGTTTAACCCTTGGCCATACCCAGGTGTGACCTGGAGCCCCCAGGAGCTCAGGGAAAGGGCCAGGGCAGAGCCTGCCTGCTGCACTACACGGAATTTCGGTGCTGGGTCGGCCAAGGACAATCACCAGGAGTGCAGAGACACTCGGGCCCTGGCTGGAAAGTGCGGATGGAAGATTTTTTCCATGTCTGAACCAGAAAAATGTGTCATTTTGGCTTCCCAACAGTCTTATTAGGACTATGCTCCCAGCTAACCTTGTCAGAGGCAAAATAAAACAAAACCAAAATTAGCACTCCCTGAGACTTATTTTACATAAATAATTTACTGTTTGCAGAAGCAATTCAAGTATTTCATTTTACACACAAAAATTTGTGTATTTGCCTCGAGTCAGCATCTGAGCAATGGCATCTCCAGGATCTACAGCTTCTATCCCTCAGTTCTATCCCTCCCTCCTTCCTGCCTGCAAAAGGGAAATAAATTCCTTTTCAGTCCCTTGCACCCCTGTTCCGCAGGGCCCTGTCCAGTGCAGGTGCCTGCCCTGTGACACCACTGGCAGCTTTTGATGCGTGTGATTACAGCTCCAAAGTCTGAGCTCTCTCCGTTTACATGGGAATCATGGCAGATCCTCCTGGATGCCAGTGCCATTTCCATGGTATCAGGATCCCTGCATCCCTGGACAGCATTCGTGATGCTCATGATAAATTTCAGGTTTTTTTAGCTCCAGAATCCTGGGAAGTCTCTTTTAACTAAAGATTTTTTCCTTTTTTTTTTTTCCCCTCATTACTTTTTCCCCCAAGTCTTTCTTCTCCATTATTCTATTTAACAGCTTGTACTTGTTTTATAGCTCAGCTGGCACAGCCTCTCCCAATTAAAATATATCCTGCCCAGTGGTCGATATCTGTGCCTTTGTGTGAACATCCTGGAGCATTAATTAAAAAAATTAATGCCCAAGTACCTTCTTGGCATGAAGTTCTATCCCCTTCAGAGAGCACAAAGCTTTCCTATGGAGTGGGAGCTTACCCAGGAGATGTTTCCTTTTTCCAAATGAAGCTGTTCCTTCAGTGCCTGGGGGCTTGAGACAACCTGATTTATATGTCAAAATAACTAGATCTTGTTCTCTACCTCATTCTTTATTTCTTAATTTATTTAGCATAAAGCTGGGGTTTTTCAAGTCTCTTAAAAAGTGTATTATTGTGGTTTAGTGGTATAACGAATAATGGGTTTTTTACACCTCAATATTTATTTGGGATTATGTATAGGAGCTCCAGGTCCCCCTGTGGATAATGTCCTTGGAATCCCTCCTTAGCTGGTGATGGCTCAATCCTGCAAAAGTCATAAAAGCATTGGGTGATGCTTCTCTTTGTGGAAAATATGAATATCAGGAGCAATCTGACCTGTGAGAACAGCAGTATTTTTACATCCGGGTTATTTTTTCCCCACAGAGCTGACTTTTGGCATATTCTGAAATGTGAAATCTTAGCGAGGGTGTTACAGAGAGGTCTGGTCACTGAAATCAGCCTCAGTATTTGGCTGTGTGCTGCTGTGGCTCAAATCTGCACCGATCTTCCTCTGCTGACAGCTCAGCTGTGTCAGCACCACTGGCTCCAGCAGCAAAAGGAGATTTCTTTCCGTGGTTTGTTTCCTCAAAATGCACATTCTGGTAGGGTGAGCAGGAGCAGCAGGAGCAGGGAAGCTCATTTCTGTACCTGGTATTAGACAATAACGGCCTTCAGCAGACGCACGGCTCAGAACAGCCCCACACTCCAGGCTTGGAGCTCCCAGAAGAAACCTCTGACTTTATCCAAGGGCTCAGAGCATTTGCATCTGCCCCAGGGAATGCTGGAAGAAACGGAGCTTGATTAGGCACAGGTCACTGGAGGGATCTGAGCTCCCACAGGGGCACCACTCACAAGGGGTTTTCAAGAATTCACAGGTTGAAACACAAATATCTTTCCCCAGGGGCAGAATTCTCCCAGGGTTTCTTCAAACCAGTAATGAGCAGAGATTATCCAGCACTACAGTCAGTGGAAAAAATGTAACTTCCATAAACGGACAATAATATCCCAGGGCAGTGGCTGAACTTTGCTTTCCAGTTTTCCTCTTTTTTTTCCTCCTTTTTCCTATTCGAACTGCAGGCACCAGGCAGAGTGCTCCTGCTAATTTGCATAAAGGAGCAGTAAAAATTAAGATTGTGGTCGCTTGGAAGGTGTGCTATGCAGAAAAGCTTTGATGTCACTTGTGAATGCTGGGTTCTGCTTTGAATGAATGCCTTTCAGCTCCAAACTGCAGTTTTAGGAGAAGGGAAAACGGTGTTAGATAAAGAGAATAAAAGCGACGTTTCTGAAAGGGCACCTGTTGGGTGCTCACTGGACAACAACCAAAGCCTGAAAGAGTCCTTAGGAAATCCTCACTCCCGTGCCCAAGAAGTTGCTGCTGTTGATGGCTCAGAAAAAACAAAAGTGAGTTTTAAACTGCTCGTCTTAAAGAAGAACCTGTGGAAAACTCCAAGCCCAGGGCTGCTCCGATGGAGAGCTGACTCAAAGAGCTCCTGGGCAGGTTCTTCTCTGCCTCACTCCCAGAAGTTGGGATGTGGATATTCACAGGAATAAGATTCCCCTCCCTGCCTGAATGGCTCCATCAGGCTGCCAAGATGCTCAACTGGTAAGTTTTTTCCCCAAATGTAATGTAAATACTCATTTTTCACTGTTTAGGATGTACAGAAAGCTGAACCAGCTGCTTTATTCCCGAACAGGAGAGCCTTTGAAAGCTCAGACTCATTCTCATGCAGGTGTGAACACTTTGTGAAAACAAGATTTCCTTTGGCACTGCCTTGAATCCTTCACCTCAGAGCACGGTGTGACGTCTCAGAGCAGCACAGAGGCTTTTTGGGTGTACACTGAAATAATTGCAGGCATTGCTAGGTGAGCTTTCAGCCTTCCCACTTGCTGCCTATTTACCCAGGGATGAATTTTGCCCCCTGGGAATATTTTATACAACAGCAGTCAGCAGTAATTAAACAACAGAAAGCCACAAAGTAGCTAAATATTGCTTTAAGCTCATTTGACAAATAAGACATTTAAAACAAAAGGTTTCAAATGCGGATTTGAAGACCCTGGATGCAATTTAAAAGTGCTGCAATGTGTTCAGAAACATAAATCACTGCCATTCTTTTGCACAAGGGTAAATAACTGATGATCTCTGCCATGATCATGTCATTTGCTCATAAGCACTGACCTAAAAAAGCCCCAAACCCCAAAGGTTATCGTCCATAAAGATCAAGTAGTGATGAGCAGATTTATAACAAAATTCTTCTTGTAGCTCCTAGAAATTTTCCTGAACAAGCTCTGTGAGACTCGACCTGAAATGATGAAATTATAAATAGAAATTTGCTCAACTCAATTCCAATCCAGGAATCAGCTCAGTCAGTAAATGACTCCCAGATAATATCCCAAGTTGCTGTCATTAATGCTTACACTGACGCTCGTTCCTTGGAATCCTGCCATTAAAAACAATCTGATCTCTCACTTTGCTGCCAGGAATTAAGCTGATTAGGAAAATCAAACCCCATCCCAATCCTTTGGATGATGGATTTACCGAACTCGCCCTGGGAAAGGACGGCCCTGCTGCGCTGGCTCTGCTCTCCGAGCCCTGCCCGCAGCGGGTGAAGCTCTCCAGTCCCTCTGCCCAAAATGCACAAAACTTTGTGGTTCAGGTGTGTGAATCCTTTCTGTCCGTTCGTGGCAGGAAAGCTGTGCTGGCAGCCTCCCCCCAGGGAATTCATGCAAATAATAACTTGTGTGTTAAAGCTGGTTTTGTCTGAATCCTGTGAGACTCAGATCTGCTTATTAACGTTGATCTCGAACTCGTCCTGAGGAGGAGCTTTGAGACAAAGCTCAGTGCAATGCAGGCAGAGAAATTTTATCTGCTGAAAAACGACGTCTCAAACTGAAAATTCCATGGACTGGGATTGGTGTAGACCGGGAATCAGGCACTGCATGGTAGGAAATGAGGTTTGGAATGGAAATCCTGCAGAAGGACACCCTTGTCGAGTACTTTGTCCTCACAGATTGTTGAATACAGATCTTCAGCAGTATTTAGTGGATGGATCGTTTGAAAATTTTCCTTTCGGTTTTCTTTGTTCATTTTGGAGAGCTCACGAATTCCTCCAGCTTTGCTCGTTTAGGCCTCTCCAGATGGAGCTTTCCTGGGCTTTGTGCACCCTCTGCCTCAACAGGAGCCCTTGCAAGCAGCTTGTCTGCTGCAAAAAAGGTTCAAAAAACTGTTGGAGGAGCAGAAAAACTGTGGCATCCAGAAACCATTCGTGTTTGGAAGCCAAATACTGGGGAGAGGAAGTAAAAAAGTGTCATGGCATGTTCCTGTCCCAATTGCCAAGGGTTTTCCAGAGATTTGGAGGGCTGTGCCCAGCTTCAGAGATTTGCTTTTATGGTATTTATTCTAAAGTGGGAGGAGAAAAACCCAGCAGCTTCCAGGTGCCCTGCTGTGATTTTCGGTTTTCCCAGTGTGGGAATGAGGCAGGAGCAGCTGATGTGACCCTGCAGGGAGGCTGGAAACCAAATCCAGCAGAAAAGGGGTGCCTTGGAAGTTGGGGAGTGAAAAATCAAACCCTCCAATATAGATAAAAAAATCAACCGCTCCAATACAGATAAAAAAATCAACCCCTCCAATACAGATAAAAAATCAAACCCTCCAATAGGTAAAAAATCAAATTCTCCAATAGGTAAAAAAAATCAAACCCTTCAATATAGATATAAATCAAACCTTCCAATGGGTAAAAAATCAAACCCTCCAATGGATAAAAATCAAACTCTCCAATAGGTAAAAAATCAAATTCTCCAATATATATTAAAAAATCAAACTCTCCAGTAGATATAGTAATCAAACTCTCCAATAGATAAAAAATCAAACTCTCCAATAGATTAAAAATAAAACCCTCCAACAGATAAAAAATCAAACCCTCTAATAGCTAATAAATCAAACCCTCCAATATCTAAAAAATCTGTCGAAGCTGGCACATCTCAATAGATGGCACTAAAAATCCCAGTGCAAAGCCATTTTCTGTCCCTGAAAATCAGCACAAGCCTTGCAGTCGGTGCAGCCCCCCAAAATCTCAGGCAGGCAGTCTGACCGTGGGCTCACTGCGTGTTTTAATGCACATTACTGCCCCAGCAGTGCTGGGGTAGGTGCCATCGGCCTTGCTATGAAACCCCCTCGTGAGGAACAAACCCGGGCCAGGTTCCCCTGGGGGCGGGTGATCTCTGCACCTCGATGGATGCGGAAGGACACGAGTTACGTTTCACCCCTTCATCATCTCATTTGTCTCTGTTTCCTCGGCGCCAAATCAGCACAAAAATGTGTCCACAAAATATATTCAGCATTTCAAGTTCAGCTGATCACCAGCACATCGCTGGGGCCTCTGCAAGCTCCATCCTGAGCTCCCACCCTGCTCAGAGCATGGAACAAACCCCTTTGTTTGATCCTTCCCTCCTGCCAAAAGGGGAAGCTTCTCCTGCCAGGCTGTTTTTCTGACTGTATCATCTGACTTGCTTCCATTTGAGCAAAAATCTCACTTCTTGCCTCATTAAGATGCTCTTGAAACACCCAAGACCATTGCATTGGTCAGGGCAGCGCTTTGTGAAATTATTTATTTCATTAAGGTTGCACAGGTGCACCAGGAAAATCAACAGAAAAACAGAGGAGTTCTTCCCCAGACATGAACTGAAATACAATAGCAACCCAAGAATTAAATTTTGATTTATAACAAGTTTTAAATGCAAATACCTGCTTTAAAAGCAGGTCATGTATGTACTTGATTTTATGATCTTAATCCACCCAACTCCTGTTTTCACAGGAGGGTTAAACATGTAAATATTTCCTGGAAGTATTTTGAATACACTTAAACATGTAAGTATTTCCAGGAAGTATTTTTAAAACACGTGAATACAAGAAATACCAGCTATTTGTGGATAGTTTAGTGAAGATTAATGATGACTTTTTCTGGCCTATTGATGCTGCAAACAGCTGGCTCCCACCTGGGGTCTAGGAAGGAGCAAAAAGAGCCTCCAGGGTGACATTTTGCTCTCACTTTTACACCGATGTCGACCCAGACTAAGTCTTGGTCTCAGCGCAACAGAAAAACTGGGATATTCCCAGGCATCCATCAAGGAGTAGCTGCTGCTGGAAGGACTGGCAGCATCTGCCTGGGAGCATTTCAAACCCCAGTTTTCTCCTGGCGCTCGGGGCCGGAGTGTGCTCAGCTTTGGTCAAAGAGAAGGTCTGGCTGCACCAGAAATGCTGAATAAAGACCTCAAATGGCAGAGCTGTCAGCAGATCTGAGCGGTTTTACCTTGACACATGCAGGCATCCTGCTGACTCATTCTCTTAATCACCTCTAAAACTCACAAGGAGTTTTAAAATTCTCTTTCCTGACAGGCCATCAAAACACAGATTCACCATAGCAGAATGTCAGGGATAACTGAAGCAGCCCAACAAATACAGGTAGAGGATTGTTTTTCATTGTTTGCTCTGTTCTGCTGCTGCAGAAATTTTAAAAAATACTTGAAGATGGAATGGATTGAGGAGAGGTACATTAAAATAGGCAAACTACAGAAAAAGCTTACCTAAAAAAACCAAGGAAAATTGGATTTTAGATTAAAATAAATCAAAGAAATCTAGGCTTGAGTCTGTATCAGTATGAATTAAAGGCCAAAAACTTCCATTCATTGTAGTCGCGTGTGCAGCTGAAGATTTTATTATATTCCTGTAGGATCTGTTTACATTTTACGCTCGCATAAATGAAGCGAAATTTACTCTATAAAATATTTACAGCCTGTTTTTAAGCACCATCAGGCTCATTAGCCAGGTGAATTTGTCTTGGGGTTGGCCAACAAACCGTTGAAGCAGCAGAGAACCAGGGCCAGCTGTCTGGGAGCCAAGAGCCAGGTGGAGACGGCAGCCAGCTCCGGAATTGCAATTCCAGCCTGAAAGGATGTCAAAACACAGCGAAAAGCCTGAGCACGGAGCTCCAGGAGCACAGGCTGGGGTTGGCACTGGTATTCTGGGATGGAATCCCCCCCGTGCCCCTCACCCCTCATCTCCTCGCTATAGGGTGGGCTCGGCACAGCGCGGAGCCGGGGGGATCCCGGGAGGGGCTGGGGGTGCTCGGCGCCCTGCAGAATCCTCTCCACGCTCCGCAAACAGAAAGCTCAGCCCGGCAGAAGGGAAATGCCATCAGGCTGGAGAAGGAAGGCGAGGAGAGGAAGGAGGGCTCTGTCACCGGGGGGCTCGAAAAATCCCAGAGGCCTCCAGAGCGCAAAGCTCAAAAGCGTGAGAGGAAGGCTGAGGCAGATCGTTCCTCCCTTTTGTAAGGCAAGTGACTAATTACACAAAGCAAGATGTTCTGTTTCCAAAGAGATTTGGAAGGTATCATGCAATATTGATATAGAAAGTGTATTTAATGCCAGTTTACAAGGTGAGGGGTAAAAGAAAGTGTAAATGCAAACATGGTGTTTTATCCTGATTCTCCCTGTGGCTCTTCCCTCTGTCAGAAAACTGCCTCAGTGCTGGAAGTCTCCTGTGAAACAGCAAAATTCTTCCAACTGGAGACAGTTTTAGGCTTCCACAGTATGTGTCCAGAAAGGGAAAGAAGCTGTGAGCTTAATCTAACTGAATTTCCGTTGTTGTGTACTGTTGCTATTTATTTTACCCATTTTTCTTTCAAAGGAAGAAAAACAAAACCCCTGTTAGAGGGAGCTGGATCAATACTGAGAAATTCTTTGTCAGATAAAATCAGAACAATCATTAACCTTGTTGCTTATGAATTAAATGCTAACTCCACTTTTCAGCTCGCCTCTCCCACAGCATCCCCTGCAAACTTGCCTCATTTTGCTCAGCAATTAAAGCCCAGCTCAGCCACCCAAACAAAGATTGTTACAAATAACCTTGGAGCTCTCTTCCGTCTGTTTGGGTGGGAAAAAAGGAGGAGGTGTTTCATGATATGGATCAGGTATTTTGGTTATGGGGACTCTCCGGGCTGCTTGCTTAGGTGTGGATTTCTGGATTATGGATATTATTTATAGCCTTGATGTCTGTCCGAGCAGCACATGGAGAAAGTTGATGGCCACGCCCCAGCTCTGCACTGGTCCAGGTGTGGGGTCCCCATGCCAAATCCTGGCCCGTTTTACTCCAGTGAAAGTCATCCAGCTCGAGATTCCCAGCACGGGAGGGACCTGGAGCTGCTGGAGCCAGTCCAGAGGAGGCACCAGGATGGGCAGCGGGATGGAGCAGCTCTGCTGGGAGAGCTGGGATTGTTCAGCCCGGGGAGGAGAAGCTTTGGGGTGACCTCACTGTGGCCTTGCAGTGCCTGGAGGAGCTGCAGGAAAGATGGAGAGAGAGTCTGGACAAGGGATGGAGGGACAGGACACAGGGAATGGCTTCAAACTGCCAGAGGGCAGGGATAGATGATTGATGCATTCCTATACCTATGGAGACAGTTGATGTCATTGTCCACAACAAAACAAAATCAAAACCAAGTTTCTAAAATTATTGTGAAGTTTTTAATCTCTGACAAACGATTGATCTCTCAGAATTGTCAGCAGTTTCAAGTTGCAATTGGAATTTATGTGCACGTGTGATTACATTTGCTGTTACTTGTGCGGTGTTAAAAGGCTATGCAGCAGCTTTAGGGACAGAAGAGACTTGAAGCAGGAGATGCTGAAATAGTGTAGAACTATTTATACATTCGCATTTATTTACAATATTTTCCCCTCAGCTTTGTTCTGCTGGAGTCCTCAAACAGCTGTTCCTGTGCACAGGAGTGAATCTTTTAACCTGGAGATCAAATTTCTACAAGAGCTACAAAGCTGTGCTGCAAGTATTAGTTTGGTTTCTTGTTCCCTTTCCTTACAGTACATGGTGCTTCCCAGCCGGACACTTCCATCCGTCTTCGTTGTGTCACTGAGCAAGAGGATATTGATGCATTCCTAGAAAACAGATGTGTTTTTGCCTCCTGCCTTAAAATTTGAGTCTGGCCGTCTGAATTTTAGGGAGTTTGATGCTTGCTAAGAAGAATTTTGGCTGCTTTGTGGCTTCTCAAAGACTTTGCTGAGTTCTGCAGAATTAATGCTTCACCCTCAGCTCTCCACATCAACCAAAACCCAGTCCCAGCTCACATTTGCTTACAGAAAGCTTTGGTGTTTCAGCAGAGAGTGGATTTTGGTGCTTTTTATTCTTCCTCTTAGTTTCCTGCTGCTTCTTTAGTTTCCTCTGTCCGCAGCCAGAGATGCCTTGGGCAAGCAGGGAATGGAGGCTGCTGCTGGTTAATGGTTGACCCGGGACATCAAATTGATTGCAAAGCTGTTACAGGCACGAAAAAATTGCTGTACTGAAAAGCATCTGTCTAAAAATCATCTGCTCAATTTCTTACAAACCACTGGCACTTTTTTTGGTTTGGATGGAAATCTGTGTAGCCAATTCTGCTGCCGGGAGCACTGTGCCATTTCTGGCAGTCCCTGAAGTGAGTTTAGCTTTTACCATGAGATTATTTCAAATGGAGCCAGGTGATGCAGGAATGATCTTGTCTAGAAGCCACCAGCAGCACCAAGCCACTCATGTTTTTAATAATCTCGAAATTCGTGGGAGAACTAAGCTAAGGTACCTGCTCAGACTCCCAATCCTTCTAGCACACACCACAGAAATGAATTAATCAGAGACAGAGGTGTCAAATCACACCAAAACCATGTGATAGCACCGTGAGGTGGCACCTGGCCACGTTAATCCTCAAAGAGCAGGCAGGAGAGTCCTGCCGGTGATCTCAGGGTGCGATTTGAGGAAAGCTGTTCCCTCCTGCGTGCTCGGGGCGTCGTGCCCCAATCCCAGCCGCAAACACCTGCACAGGAGCTCCGTGCTCTGGGAGACTCCTGCAGGTTCAGGTGCTGCTTTTCAGGGAGGCTGCAGTGCTTCTCTCTCCTCCTCCTCCTGAAATTCGGAGATGTTGCGATGTTCTGGCGCTTTCCCCTGGGCTTTGCAGCCTCCTCAAAAGTTGCCTGGGAGGACAGGAGTGTGTGTGAGTAGGGGGCCATTCCGAGGGGAGGGTCTCTGGGGATGAAAGCTCGAGCCTGCCCCGCTAGGTGAGAGCTGGGCAGGTTCGTTATGACATAACTGCTGCGGAGGGGGGATTTGTGGCGGGGAGAGCGGGGGAAGAGAGAGAGCGAGAGAGAAGTGGAGTGTGCAGCACCCTGCCGGTGCTATCAGAGGCAGGATCTGGCAGCTCCGGGGGAAGCTCCCACCTCCCGCTCCGCCGCTCCGAGCATCCTGGATCTCCGGCTCGAATTGCCGGCAGCGGCAATCATGGCAGCGCCAAATGGGCTTATTTCTTCGCGACCTCTCGTTTCTCTCTCTCATCAATAATTCACCTGAGGGCTTTTTTTCCCCCCACCTCCCTTTCTCACGCTCTTTTTTGATGTGGAGAGAGGGGAGGAAAGGGCGTTCTGGACAGCGGGTATTTCGCTCGGCAGCTTTTTGCGGCGTGTGTTAAAGAGCTCGCCAGAGGAGCCGGGGAGAGAAAGAAAGAAAGAAAGGGGAAAANACAAAGTGGTGGCGGTGGGAGGAGGAGGAGGCGAGGAGAGAAGAGACGGCGGGCACGAGCGGGCGGAGAGCAGAGGCGGCGGAGCGCCGTGCGAGCGCGGAGCCTCCCGCGGTGGCCGGAGCGGGGCGCGGAGCGGCCGCGGGTGCGGACCATGGGCTGGCGGCTGCTGCTGCTGGCCCTGGCGCTGGGCGGCCGCGTCGCCACCGCGCAGAACGACACCGAGCCCATCGTGCTGGAGGGCAAGTGCCTGGTGGTCTGCGACTCCAACCCGGCTCCCGACGCCAAGGGCTCGTCCTCCTCGCCGCTGGGCATCTCCGTGCGGGCGGCCAACTCCAAGGTGGCCTTCTCGGCCGTGCGGAGCACCAACCACGAGCCCTCCGAGATGAGCAACAAGACGCGCATCATCTACTTCGACCAGGTGAGCGCCGCGCCCCGGGGACCCGGGGGCCGGTGCGCATCCCCCGCACATCAACAGGTGCCGCCCGCTTCGCCCCTTCCCTGCGTCCCGGCTACGAGCTGGGGATCCACCGGGGCGGAGGGGCAGCGCAGGGGCTGCTGAGCCTGGGGGCTGCAAGGGTTCCCCGCCTGCCCTCGGGTGCGGCACCGGCCCCTCCGCACCCGCGGCCCCCCGGGAGGAGCGGGGACCGAGCCCGGGAGGTGCCGGGGCAGCAGCGCTCGGTGGTACCGGTGGGGTGGCATCGCCCCGAGAGTCCTGGGGACGGGGGGATCTCAGGTGCAGCCCGTGTAGGGTTCAGACGGTTTGTGCAGCTTTTGAGAGGGGACGGAGAGAGAATTTTAAGGGAAAACCCTTCAACTTTCCCAGCACACTCTGAGGTTCCAGCTCCGCTCAGCTCAGCAGCAATATTAACGTGCAGATGCCAACACATTTTAATCCCAGCTCGTGTCCTGGGGCGAGTCCGAAGCCTTTGAGACTGATGGTTCTTGTTCCTACACCCTGCTGTAGCGAGCACTGAATTGTCGTGCCAGCTGGAGCCGATGTCACACGGCTGGCACTGTAAATGACCCTAAAACTCCGTGGACAGTCCTAGAGGGCTGTGCCTGGCACAAAGGAGCCTGAAAATACCAATTAAAAATAAAGCACAGCTAAGAGGAAAGAAAGCCAAATGCAGGCATTACAGAGGGTGTGTAGCATATGGGTGATGCACTCATCTCATATGTTCCCCTCTGTCACCTGTCTCTGTTTAATTAAACCTAAATTATTATCAGTGCTCAGAAAAACAGCTGAAGGCTCACAGCCAGGTTTTGCTGGGATGTGCCAGGTATTCCAGTAACTCAGCCTGGCTGTGAACCGGGAATGACTCGAGTCCTTCCCGCAGTCCTTGCTCACACCTGGTTCTTTGGGAAGGCAGCATTGGCTTGGCCATTGCTTTTCAGCCA
The DNA here is from genome assembly GCA_013398955.1 of Callaeas wilsoni. Taxonomy (NCBI): domain Eukaryota; kingdom Metazoa; phylum Chordata; class Aves; order Passeriformes; family Callaeidae; genus Callaeas; species Callaeas wilsoni. The sequence goes on from VWPU01017388.1 coordinate 44,080, forward strand.
AAAGCCGTGTGCCACTCCCAGAACCGGTGTTTTGATGTCATTTTGGGGCAACGATGAACAAAATTCCTTTTTAAAAATATATCTAAAAGAAAGGACTTGAAGGTGTGGTATAATAGCAAAGTAAGAAATAATTCCCACCTTAGTATTTGTAGTAAAGTTGTCCTATAAACAAAACTAAATACCCATTTTATGAGTTATTCCAAAGTAACAGAGAGAAAATGAATAAACTAGCTTAGATGTAGAGTAAAATTTTTCCATGGGTGAATGGTTTTGAAAGTTAATAATCTGTATTTTTATTCAGCACTCGCTACCTGTACTAATCCCCATGCTATATTTTTCTGTTTGTAGATCCTAGTAAACGTGGGCAATTTTTTCACCTTGGAGTCTGTCTTTGTAGCACCAAGGAAAGGAATTTACAGTTTCAATTTTCATGTAATTAAAGTCTATCAGAGTCAAACAATTCAGGTACGTTGATCGAGTGTGATTATAAAATCTTTATTTAAATTGTTTGTTTAGGATAGGATCTTGACTGAGCACAAGAGCATTTAACATGATTTTAAGGAAAAATGGCTTAGTTTACAGCAACCTGTGGTGTTGGTTTCCTAACAGTAGAGTCCATTAATTTAAAATGAACAGAAGTAAGGCAGGATCCTCACCTCACATAAATCACCACAGCTTCTCTTCTATGCCATGAATATCTGGGCTGGCATAAAGCATTCCATAGAATGAATGATCCAAGAGTAAAAGAGAGCTCTGAATTTCACTTGATTGCATAAATACTGTTGAAGAGTCATATTTTGCTACAGGTTAAACTCACTGTGTGGAATACAGGAGTTCTGGGTACCAGATTCGAGTATTTTTGGGACAATTTGTGCCCTGGCACCTGGTGCCAGGTACCTGGTTATGACCTCAGCGTGCCGAGGACCAAGGTTGGTTAGATTCCCATAGGAATGTCTTCTAGGGAACCTTTAGAGCAATTTAAACTTCTTTTTTTAACAATATAATGTATAAAGATGTGTGATATATTAGAGAAAAGGGGTAATTCTGCACTTTCTTCCGTAGCTTAAGAGCAACGGAGCTGCCTAATTAAATACAAGAGGGAAAAGCCTTTAAGTTCCTGAACATCCCCTTGCTGAGCCAACAGCAAATTCCTTGAAGTGATTCCTCAATCTTCCTGCCAGGTCACGCAGTTGCTGTGACACCTCCTGGTTTTCCAGAGCTGGAGTAACATCTGTGGCTTCCCTCGCGTCCACCCACGGGACCTGCAGGTTCATGGAAGTGTCTGATGCTTGTCCCTGCTCTCTCCTGCTCCTGGATGTGGTTTCACGTCTGCCAGGCTGAGCTGAGGTGGATTTCTGCAGGAGGAGCGATCAGACATTTCTCTGTGGCTGCTTTGGCTCTGGGTTGCTGGTGAAGCTCCTGGGAAAATTGTAAATGGTGGAGACGGGGCAGAGCTGTTGAAACCCACGATCCCATCTCTGGTGAAATTCCCCTTCAGTTTACTGGGTAAAATTCTAATTCCAGTCAGGTCAATGGCAAAGCCTTAAGTGAAACATTGACCTCACGAAAATCTCTATAATGAGCTTATTAGCTGTTTAGGGTGCTGAAAATGTGTTCTTTCCACTCTCTTGAACGCTGAAGGTTGAATAACTGTTTGTCAGGCACTTCAGTGGATTTAAAATGGCCAAGAAGGATGCCAAGGATTGGGTTCTGGAAGTCCAGCACCAACTCTGGCATTTCACAAACCAGGAGCTCAAACCTGGGAGTTTGGGACTCCTGGCAGGGAATGTTCCAACCTGTGGCGTGGCCTGAAATCCTTCATGGATAAGAGATCCTGAGGTGATGGACGGGTTTGCTCGGCTCCATTCTGGAGCAGTCAGCGTGAGACCATGCGGTGCAAACCTGTGATGTGTCTTCTGCTCTGATTGGATTCCTGTCAGATGATTCCTGGGGAACCTGACCTAGGGAGATGGTCCAGAAGAAGTGAGATAAACCAAAACCAAGCCTTGATGCCCTTTTCCTCTGTGTTTGGTAACTAGGGAGTGGATGGAACTGGTTTAAGTCTCAGCCACATCCAGACTGAAGCCCCACTGAATCACCTGCAGGCTTCCCACACGAGCGGTGTTCCTCTGCCCCCACAACATCTGTTAGTGCCATTAAACATCATTAAACTGCAATTGGTTCCCTGGAGACATCTGATTAAGAGGATTTCCCAGACAGATGAATCCCAAATAAATACCAGACTCTGCTGCCCTGGCTTCTGCTGAGCACTAATTTATTCTGTGGTGACTCCCATTAAAATTAATGGGAGCATATGGGAGGCCAGCGCAGTGGATGTGGGTGAGCATCCCATAATTCACCCCCTGTGACTGCATTAGAGCTGCTTGGAAAGGAGAAAAAGAGCAAAGCTGATAGTTTGCCGTGGGGGAAATGAAAAATGCCTGGATCTGCCCATTCCCCCAGGCCCTGCCCATCTGTATTTAGAGATGCTGCTTTCGGAGCAGGGGCTGTGCTGGCTTGCAGAAGAGTTCTACAGAAAAAATTGGAGTCGGTTTGTAAAGCCAAAAGTCTGTTCAAACTTCAGCACTGAGCTGCCATCAGTATTGAGAGGGACTCACACTTTGTGCCCACTGAAGTGCAAGCTCCCAGCCCACTGCGATGCCTCTGACACCTCGTGTAGCATCTCTGGGTGCCCAAAGTTCTTGAAAAGATCTATTTTTTCCTTCTTCTTTTTTTCTTCTTTGCCCTGAGATAGGCAAAGCGATACAAACTGAGGCGATGCCTCACTCAGCTGCAGGTCCAGCTCACAAACATCCATGTGCTTGTGCCAAATAAATGCCATTATTAGTTTAAAACAACCCAAAAAGCACTGAAATTGGCCCCTTGCACTGCAGTTAATATTCAGGGGTAGCTCTGGATGTTTTGCTGTTAATTAGAGCTTCTCAGGGGCTCTCTTGCAGGTGAATTTGATGCTGAATGGGAAGCCAGTGATTTCTGCTTTCGCTGGGGACAAGGACGTGACCCGTGAAGCTGCCACCAACGGGGTCCTGCTGTACCTGGACAAGGAGGACAAGGTTTACCTGAAACTGGAGAAAGGGAATCTGGTCGGTGGATGGCAGTATTCCACATTCTCTGGCTTCCTGGTCTTTCCCCTGTAAAGTCAATTTTCCTGTGACATTCATCCAGGTGTGGACTCATCCTTGCCTCTGTCACACGAAGATCATTTTGTCATCATGGGAGTGATGGTTCTTTATTGCTTTCTCATGGGTGATTATGGATTCTCTCCATGGATTTTGGGCCCATCTGAACTACTCAGAAGTCTCACAGCATTTTGTGTGTTCAAATACGACATCTTTGGACTGAGACTAAAGCAGACAATAAATATCAATGCTTAAGGTTTCACTCTAAAGCTGCCTGCAAGATTTATTCCAATTTCATTTCCTGGACTTACCGGATTCGTGGAAGAAGTGGATTTTCTTTAACTGTGAAAAGACTGGCACCGAGTCTTTCGTGTAGGAGAGTTTGAGTTCAGCCTTCAATCAAGATTAGTGTGTTGCTGCCAAAGAGCTGTGTATTGATATATTGGTCACCCATGTTTCTGTCCTGGGGCTGGACTGCCGTGATCTGTTCCATTGTCTTAGAAATTCCTATTGCTAAGTGGTTGACTTGAGTTCTCCTCTGCGTGTTGTGTGTTGGATGGTTCACCCAAATATTTAAGCTCAGTCACAATCAAGTCCAGCCTCCACAGATCTGAGGGGTTGTGGATGTATTTTGGTTGGAGATGGAAGGGGTTCCTCTTTTCCATGTGCTGGTCCCTAAAAGGAAAAGCAGATTATAACCATTCAGACAAAACTTACCAGGGTTAAAGGTGATTATTCAGGCACAACTTTGCAAAACCAGCTTTGCCCTGCAGGACACCTCCCACTTGTTCTTTGATTTTAGTTGACATGATTGATAATTCCTGCTTTATTCAGCTCCTGAGGGATTCCTTCCTTAGGCACAACCACTGTCAGCTGGAGATGAGATCCCCTTGTTTGTATTTCTGTGTATTTTCCAACCCTTCTGTTGTGTTAAAGGTCTTATCTGGTTTTGCCTTAACTCCACAACTGTATAAAATTTTAGATCATTTGTTTAACAAATATGAAATCCAAATACCTGGTACCTAACTTGGTACAAAAGCTTCCCAGATTTTTGTACAGGTCATGTGAAGTCATAAACTTATTTATTATCTCATTGTTACATAATAAAGATTAATATATGTTAGCTGAATTTTTGACCTTTAGATTTTGGAAGTCACTTCATACTATTTTTTTATTGGATATAATTATTATATGCAAAATGGAAGCTTTTGGGATTCACAGAAACTGTCCTGGGAGGCAGGAAAGCTGCCATGAGTTAGTCTGGCACGATCCTGGAGGTAATCAGAGTGATCTAGAAATAACCTATGCATTTTATTTAAAAATAAAATTCAGGCAGAAATCCTGGCCTCACTGAAGCTGGTGTTAAGAATCACATTGATTCCAAAGGAAACATCTGCTTTAGGTTCTGCCATCAGCATCAAACTCCAGTGCCCTCAGATTGAATATTCCATAAAATGATTTTCACGTGAGCTGCTAATGAACCCTTCATCCCTCGTGCCCCAAATACACTGAATTGATGGATCTTTGTGCCTTGCATATCGTGAAGGGTATGGTTCTAAATGAAAAATTCCTGTGGACTTGAAAATGTTCATGGGTGGAATAATCTGCAGCAACCTGGGAGCTTCCCTAAGCACCACTTTGGGATTTGCTGCTTTTGGGATCTGCTTCCAATTCCTTCCCTTGCTGGCCAAGTGCAGTGTGTCCTGTTGGTATTTCACTGATTTAAAATCTAATTCATGGCTGGTTGGTGCTCCTTGTAAAAATATCAGGGAATTGGTGGCACGGCACTGTGCCTGAATTCCTGATTTTTCCTCACCCACCACACGGGATTTTTTGGGCAGTTTCAGGAGAACTGATGGGTGCTTTGCTCTCCTAGAAGTCAGATATGAGGTGATTTTTTAGACTCAATTTTGTTTCTGTGCTGACCACTGCAGTTGGGGAAAGAAGTGGAAGGACCTGGCAAGAAGGTGAATGATTCACATTGCTGAAAAATATCAAAAAGTTATGATGACCAATCAAAACGTGTTCCTGTTGTACCCCCAAAACATGTGTATATAAATATATGTATATCTAACCCCCTGGAACTGCAGATCATAGTTTGCATGATGTTATAAAGAGGTTACTTGTCCTAAGAGTTTATTTCAGACGGGAGCGTCGGTATTTTGTATAAAACTGGTGAAATCTGCAATCTCACCTTGCCCATGGATATATCTGTAATGTAAAAGAAATGTTGCTACTGAGACAGAAGAAAAATGGCATTAAAGGTGTCAGTATAATTTCGGAATGATCAAATGTATCTAACTTCTTTAATTTGTAAACGTGATCTTTAAAGGCTGCCTTCTGCATCCAGCAATAATCCTGAACTATCTCAATATCGCTTTGATTTCCCCTCAGCAAAACATTTCTGATTTCTTCAGAGTCATTAATGCTTATTTCAACTTGAGCTGGAGAGACTGGGAAGTTATTCAGGGATACGTTTTGATGGAAAAATGCTTCTAAAATCAGAATTACCAATCCATTGTTTTGCTGGTCAAAGGAAAGGTGTGAGTGGAGTTGCTGCCATCACACAGGGCTGAGCACTCAGAGGTGGCCTCTGGGGACGGGCAGGTCACATTTGAACATTTAAATAAGAACAAACGATGGGGTTTAGACACAACTGGAGCTGCCAGAGCTTGCCCTCGTTTTTATTGTGTTGTCCCACATCAGCTGTGTCAGCAGGAGCTGCTCCCAGAAGAGAGAGGATGAGCCAGGCTGGAAGATAAAATTCCTTTTCCTTCTGCCTTCCCGTGTCCTGCCACAGCATGTTCCTGTCGAGAAGCACCAGCTCAGGAGACACTTCACTTTTTAAAGGGTATTTAAGAGTAGAGGTTTGGTTCTTTTCAAAGAACTCAAACCCTGCGTTGAGCTGCACTGTGAGGGTTAGAGCCGACTTTCTGATGCTCTCCAATTCCAGCAGACTCATTGGTTTTGGGAGGGCAGAATTCCTGCCCCTGCTGCACAGTGTAGGGTCTGTACCCACACCCTTTACCCGCTTTGCAGGGAGCTTTGTTCCTTACTTTGTTTGTTCCAGCTTTGTTGGCCGGGCAAGGAAACCTTTTNACTTTGCAGGGAACTTTGTTCCTTACAAGGGTTGGCCGGGCAAGGAAACCTTTTTAGCCATGTGTGGTAAGGACAAGAGAAAGAAGTTTCTTTCTGAGAACAACAGATTTATTGTTATTATCAGTGATTTCTTTATGAATGAGATCAGTATTTTTACTTTTTATCAGGTTTCTTTGTATTTTATCCATATTTTATAATGGAAAACCCTCTCTATCTTCCTTTCCTTCACTCCTCAGTGATGTAAATGCTGTTGATGGAGTCAGATCTCCCTGGCCACCTCTTTTCATCCAGGGTAGAAATCTCCTCTGTTTGTTGAATCCTCTGTGCTGTGAAGAATTTGGGCTGCACAAGCCAAATAACTGCAGAGCCCAAGAAGATCCTGTTCAAAGGAGCCTGGTGGCAGAAGGGTTTTTTGGAAAAGGCACCCTGGTAGCTTTGAAATTTCCACAAGCTCTTTTGTCTCTACATAAAAAAGAAAGACCAGCTTTGAAGCACAGAGAAGGAAAACATATTTCCTTTTTTTAAACAACGTTTTATATGTGGTTTATGTTACATCATTCTCTAGCAGTGTCTGAACATTTTATGAGCGTTAATTCAATCACTTTGGCCTTTTTATGGCTGAGTAAGTGTTGCAACCTACTGAGAAAGTGGAGACAGGGCTTGGGAAATGATTCCCAGGTGCCAGCACATCCAATCCTGGTCCTTGGCCCCATTCAGTTTGCTGGATCAATCTTTTTCTGATACAGGACACCTTTCAAACACAAAGGATGGGTTTGGAGTAAAAGGAATTCTGCTGTGCTTCCCCTTCTATGTTATATCTAAATAACATTCCTAGAAAGCTGGATGCAGTGGAACAGTTTTAAATGCCTGAAGAATTTCACAATCAGCTGCCAACTCTTTTTTTTAAGGTCCTGGAGGAACACATCTGCACACGGAGTATTTTCACAAGCAGGTTTTAGAGCAGGGAAATAAATGCAAGGAGCTCTATGTCATAATCACCCCAAGGAGCTGAGCAATTCCTATGAAATACAGGCTGAAGAAAACAGAAATATTTTCTGCTCCCTTATGTTCTCCTCCTTTTATGGGGGGTTCTGAGTTGGGAGCATCTTTTACCTCTGCAATTCGTGACTGTTGCCCTTCATATTGTAAGAGCTCTTTAAAATATTCAGACTCTTTGTCTTCTAAAGATAACATCACCCAGATAACTCAGTGTAAATAAATGAAGATGCCCAGGGACAGAATTTATTGGCTGGCACATGCCACAACATCATCTTTTTTGTGCTGTTGCTGTCCAGACAGAAAAGGCTCCTTTGAGAAAAGCAAATTGTCTTAGGCACTCAGCTGAAGTTATTTATCTGTTGCTGGTTGGGAACTGGGGAGGGGAATAAAGCCCCTTTCCACCCTGAGGGGAATTAACACAAAGAATAATGATAAAAGCAGGCACTGCTGTGTAATTGGTGGGGGGAATAATGGGGAAGTGGCTGGAATAGTCTGTGTGCTGCAAGCTGTGAGCTGAGGCGTTCCATGGAAGTTGTGATCACTATTTTAATCCTCACAGTTTGGGAGAAGGGAAAAGTTGCATCATTTTTAACAGGTTCTTTTCCTTCCCTCTTCTCCCCTATTTTCCCTCTGCCTCGTGCTTCTTCTTTGCTGCAAGAGAACAAAGTGATCCCAAATGATCTAAGAAAGATTCATTTCTGGAGAAGGATGGGAGATTTTGGGGTTTTTGTTGGGGTTTTGCTGGTATCTGATGTGGGGGAAATACCCAAATGGGGAGGAGTGGGAGGGACAAAATAACAAAAAATTCAACCTAAAAACCTTCTTGTCCTATCGTTCACTTCACTGAATTACCTAAATCTGCTCTGTTTGCACATTTTCTGCAGCGCATGGTTCCGACCCACCCTGTTCCAGCCACCACGCTGTAACTGACGGCTTTTGGTCCTGCTGCAAGGACAAAGATGTCCAAGTGCAGCGCAGAGCGGGATTTTTTTTTGGTTTGGACGGTTGGGATGGTTATAGATGAGAGATTTTTGTGGTTGGGTCTCAGAGTGTGCAGTTTATTTATGAAGGGTGTGGGGACAGTGGCCCTGCTTGGAGCTGCCAGCTGCAGCGCGGAGCAGGGCAGAAAAGGGAGAGAGCAAGAGAAGCAAAGGTGAGAGCAAGAGGGAGTAAGGGCGAGGGGAAGTAGGGGAAGTAGTAAAAGGAGAGGGAAAAGAGAGAAGGAAAAGAGAGGGAAAAGAGCATGAAGAGAGCGAGGTTCTCGTTTACACTACAATAAATCTTCTTTTGTGTTGAATATTCTGATTTCCCCTAACCAATCTAGTACAAGATACAAATCCTATAGCATTTCCATGCAGCCTATAAAAAATTTTACCTTACCATACTGCGTTACATTCTAAACTCTAGAAACTCCTCTCTGGACCCCTGCTGCCAAGCTAGCAGGGTCTGCTCTGACCCTGGGACCTGTCTGCAGGCAGAGGGTATTGTTCAACAGAGAGGGAATTACCTTCAGCCGGCCATCCCATTGTTTTCCAGTTGTTCAGTAACTAAGGCTTGGTATCTCCAAGCTTGCTTTCATTTCAATCTCACTTATAGCTTCCCTATTCTCAGCATCTCTTGCCAGGCAATCATATTTATAAGGCTTTCCTGTTCCATCTTCCCCAGCAGCGCAGGGCTCTGGAGATGGGCAAATAAAGCAGCTTTATCCCCAGATTCCTGAGTTTACTCCTGGATTTATTTATTCCTGGATTTACTCCCCCATCCCATTGCGGTGCCAAGGGTGGGCAGGGAGGCTGGCACGGGGCAGAGCGAGCTGAGAGCGGGCAGCTCTGGGATCTGCTGCACCCCGATCCCACCGGGAGCAGACCCAGAGGTGCTGGATGATCCCGGAGCTGCCAGGAGGGAGATCCCGGGCACCAGGGCAGTGCCAAAGCCCCGGGCAGGGGACGAGGTGTGCCCGCCCGGGCAGGGTCTGGTGGCTGTGCCCGAGCGCGAGAACGGCAGCCAGACGTGTGGCACCTGTCCTGGAGCCCTACTCAACGCAAAAATCAGCGCTGGGGGTTCTGGTTTATCCCTTTCTTTGGGAAAGAAAATCGGTTTGCAGTGAACGAACGGCTTTTATCCAACAAGGGCCGTCTTTAGAATGAACACCACCTGAAAATAAATGTAAGGAGAAGTCCTAAGGATCCAGCAGGGCTCCATTTCTCTTGAGTTGAAGCCGCGCAATTAAGCAGCGAAATGAATTAAAATAACGATTTTTCTGTGCTCTGCTGCACGGCTAAATAGAAAGAAGCAGAACTGAGAGAGGCACTTTCAGAGAGGAGGATTAGTGCCAGGGCTGGGGCATTTTCCTCCTCCGGAGCCTCCCAAGCACCTGAGCAGCCTTCACAAGGCTCCCAGCTCCTGCCGGCTCTAAAACTTTCCTCAAAACCATTCCCGACCAGGAAATGCCACTGGGATCCAATTACTGTGTGCGAGCAGATGAATTAGGAAAAAAAAATGAATTTTTATATTTGCAAATAAAAGGAGAGAGTTGTTTTGCATCCAAAAGCCTTTGTATTTAATTTGAAACTCACTTTTTATTTGAAAGATTACGTTGGTTCGAAGAGAAAAGGGAAAGAATTGATGATGAAATAAAAGATTTGAACTTTTGAAATAAATGTTTGCAGGTAAAACAATCAGACTCCTCCAAAGCATTCAGGGTTTTTTTGTCACCAGAATTTAATTTAGTGAAAAATAATACAGTTTTGGAAGTTTGTTAGGATTTTTTTTGTTGCTGTTATATTTCCAAATCTCTCTCTTTTGTTTTGTCTTTTTTTTTAACACAAAGCAAACGTTTTCCAACAATCTTTACTTTCATCCTCTTCATTGATTTTCTAAAGCACACACCCCTGGCTGTTGAAAAGCAGCACAAAGATTTAATAAACTTGGTTTTGGGTTTTTTTGTCATTTCAGAAGGTATATCAGTGTGATGGTGAGTGCTGGTTTCTCTTCGGGGGGGATCAAATATTATGGATTTATTCTGTAGAGAAAATCCACATCACGTTAAGCTCACCTGGTTTAAAGATTTCAGCAGTGCTGAAGCTCAGTGAAATTTCCAGGAAGATTTTGGACACTTTAGGGCCAGGCTGTGGAAGAAAAGGTCCAGGTTTCACATAAAAGATGATTTTCTTTGTGCCTAAAACCCAACTGCACCTTCACCCTCAGTCGCTACTCTGTGCTATGATGGTGGTGGCCAGTTAATTTTATTTGTTTATTAAAGATTTCCAGAAATTGTAATCCTGGTGGTGTGAGACCCTCAGAACTGGCCAAGAAGCATCATCAGTCCCTCCAGAGCTGGGGAGCAGGGACACTGCTTCCCTTCACCCTTTCCTTTCTTCTCTCTGGACTTTCAGACAACCACAGATGTTTAATATAAATATTGAAATATTGATAAACATGGCTTGGTTCAGCAGTTATTGGTACAAATTAACCAACTTAGCTCAGTTACCCAACACTGTGAAATTCAGACAATTTTTTGACAATTATTTTTTGTTTATTTTTGTTAATAAATCTCCCTGGGCACTGAAGGAAGACACTGAAGAGATCTTCAAGATCAGGAAAATGGCCAGAATTCCAGGGAGCAGCTGCAGGCATCAGAGTCCAGGTGGAACTGCTCCATGGCAGATTTGCAGCCAGAAGAGGAGGAGAAAACCCGAGGTACAGGTCTCTTTGAGCACGCCCCATTCCTCATTTCTTTGGCAGAAATAAACTCTGGCTCGTTTCTAGAAAGCAGAAGAATGAAAAGGTTTGAGGAACGAACACCTAAAGCACAGGAATGCTAACGAACATCAGGGCTGTGCAAGAGAAATGAATTCTGCAGCGGCACGGAGTGTTTTACTTTCTGTGGAGTGTTTAAATGGGTTTCTACAGAAATAATAAAGGCTTCTGGAGGAGATAACTCCGAGCCCATCTGTCTTTGTTGCCTTGGATTCAATAGTGGTTAAGTGAGATAGCCATTATCAAGCACTGATTCGGTGGGCAGGGTGCAGCCGCCAGCTCCTTTTTGTGCAGGAATCACTCCCCTGGAGGAGAGGGGAGGACGCTTTCCTTCCGCTCTCTCAGAGACAGCCGAGGGTTTGCGGCTCTGATCGCTCAGCAACGGCAGGGGCAGAAAGTGTGGTGGGTTTAAAGGTCTCCCTTGCAGGCTGCAGCCCAAATCCCTGGGATTTTAGAAGCTGGATTGAGCATTTTGCACACACATCTGGTGGAAAAGGCTTTTTTTGTGCTTGCAGGTGTCAGTCCTGGCTAAGACATGTGGGTGGCTTAAACGAGGTTTCCAGTAATGACAGCAGCCCGAGATAACAACCCTGAGCCCTTCTAAACTCTGATGATTTGTCAAGAACTCACCCCGAGATGAGAAATTTCCCCGAGCACCTGATCTGAGTGTTTACAGTGAAAGGCTGCTCAGCAGAGCGGGACAAAGTGCAGCGAGTACATTTTGTGGAGAAAAAAGACGGTGCCTCACAATATTTAATTTTTTTCTTTAGATGCAGGAAAAAAAGAGCAGAGCCTGGTGTGCAACAGCACCTGCAAAACTGGCTGAAATAACACCCCAAAAGTCCCAAGGGGAACACGTTGTTTAACCAGTAAATAAATCAATAACTGTGTAAGCACTGCAGGTTGTGCAGCTTCAGGGGCAAGCCAGGGATGCCTCTAAGCTGAGCTTTTTCCTCCGTAGTAAATCCGAGTTGAAGGTGCTCAAAAGGGCATTGTTGGATTTTCTTCTGGAAAGCTCAGCTAAGGAATTTGCTTTTCATGATGCCCTGTAGGGTCTCCACAAAGTAATAAGTCAGCATCATTTTCTAGCTGCAGCTGATAACATTTATTGCTAATTCTTTAAACCCTTCTTTAAAAGAAAACAAGTCTGCAACCTGCATTGCACCCACAGGAATAATCTTTCTTTTCCTCAGTTTGGTAATTCAATTGTGACTTGTAAACTTGTGCAGCTGTAGCAAAAAAAAGTCTACAGTCAACTCTAATCTATCTTGAGGAGAGTAAAAAGTGCTTACCAGCACTGGTGTAGTAAATCCTGGCTGCTTTATTAAATAAATGTAGAATTTCACTCAGAAGCCTCGAGGAAGAAGAGTTTTAAAATATCTGAACAATTTAGCACATTCTGAAGCTGAATAAAGATTGATCAAATTTTGGGGTGAGATTTAAACTGATGACAAACCAAATCCCACTTAAATGAACTTGAAAAATGTGGCCATTATTGATGTCTTCTGAACGGTGAGAGACAAACCAGGCTGCTGGAGAAATTCCTGAGGATCACAGTCTTCCTGCTGCTGGAAAAACTGACTCTGAAAAGATCCCAAAAGCTATTTATAGGTGTAAGTCAGATCCTGAGGAATCTTTACATAATCAGCACACACGAAAGCAGGGCAGGATCCAGCAGACAGCTGAGCACAGGTCCTGTGCTAAAATCTGAAGCGATTTCATGGATTTGGGTTCACTTCCTTCCATGTCTGAGCTGTGCATCTGCTTAATTCACTATAGACCATGTGAATCAAATTAAAAGCCTTAAAAACATGGCCACAGAGAAATATCTTCTAATGGGGCCACAACTTGGAAACCCCTGGACTGAAGGAACTTCGTTGTTAATTGTCCATTCTCCAACCGAAGCACAGGCACAAAGTTAGTCCTGATTAACAAAGAGCTATCAGATCACCACTGAGCTTTCACAAAGTCCCACTCGCTGCCTTCTGCCAGGGCTTTCTGTCTGGAATAAATCCAGGTCAATGTGATCATCTCCAGCCTGGTTACTAAAGGCCCCTCCTGCAGGTGCACGGCCCGGGCGAGGAGCGCGGATACAGAGAGAGGCTTTGAGCTCCGTGGGCAGAGCTGTAGCTGCTCCCTCGTGTCTGGAGTCAGGAGCTGAGTAAAGGCAGGTTAGGAATGACTCCCCTGATTTCTGGGAAGAGACCTCTTCCTGTTTGAGAAGGGCTGGAAGCGCTGCAAGGACTGTGAACAGACGGGGACCGCGTGTGACAGAAGTCAGTGCTGGTGTGGTGCTGGGAGGACTGCAGGAGGAACCTCCCTGCTCTGGATCATCCTCGGCAGGGGGACCGCGGGTGACGGGAGAAGTCAGCGCTGGTGTGGTGCTGGGAGGACTGCAGGAGGAACATCCCTGCTCTGGATCATCCTCTGCAGGGCGACCACGTGTGACGGGAGAAGTCAGCGCTGGTGTGATGCTGGGAGGAGTGCCAGGAGGAACATCCTGCTGCTGACAGAAATCCCAGATCTGGATCATCCTCTGCAGGGAGACCACGTGTGACGGGAGAAGTCAGTGCTGGTGTGGTGTGGTGCTGGGAGGACTGGCAGGAGGAACATCCTGCTCCTAACAAAAATCCCAGCTCTGGATCATCCTCTGCAGGGGGACCGCATGTGACGGGAGAAGTCAGCACTGGTGTGGTGCTGGGAGGACAGCAGGAGGAACATCCTGCTCCTAACAACAATCCCAGCTCTGGATCATCCTCTGCAGGGGGACCGCGTGTGACAGAAGTCAGTGCTGGTGTGATGCTGGGAGGACTGCAGGAGGAACATCCTGCTGCTGACAGCAATCCCAGTGCTGGGTCATCCTCTGCCTGCAGCCCCGACCAAAACAGGGCAAAACAGAAGGCTAAAAGTAGGAAAATAACATTTCGGGGTAAGCCACTAACAGCCTTTATCAGGAACAGCTCAGGGCTGTCTCTCCAAGAACCTCTGGTGGAATCCAGATTGCTCAGGATCTTCAGCCACTGAAAAATAAAAAATCAGTGTTGAAAAATACCAGCCAGAGAGTCTGGAAATCTGAGCCCCCTGGAAGCCATTTGTTCATTTAAATGCTGAAATTCCCTCCTGTCTTCTCCCTGTTTTCACCCTCACCACGGATCAGGTCTTTAGGATTCAGTTCCCGGTTTCGACTTGGGTAAAAATAACCCAATTTATTGTGTTTGATGAAGCAGCAACATCTGGCAGAGCAGCCCCCGGCGTGGGCTGGGCTGCAGTTCCCTCCCGTGGGGCTGTCTCACCCTCCCTGAGCCCCAGAGCAGTTTTTGGGGTGAAACTCCCTGAAACCCCGTTTGGATCCTGCTGGGCTGGGACCAGTCCCTCCCTAACAACATTTAATTCCTTTATAGCTCAGCAGCAAACCGAGTTGATTTAACTGTGTTATAAAAGAAGACTGCGCTGTTATTTCTTTGCAAACCCTGGCTTGCTTTTGGAGCATTTAAAATGCCTTTTTTAAAATGTCAATTAACAGCTGACAAACGTGAAGGAAATGTATTTATGGCACGATGATCTCAGCCCTCACATCCCTCAGTCTCGAAATGTGTCATCACTTTTTACTCAAGTGTAGCTTTTGTTGGAGGCTCCTCTTATTTCAGTTTTAATGAGAATTTAAGAATGGAATGAAAATATAATCCTAATGCTTAATTCTGGCATAAGCCTAATCGAGTTTATGCATAACAAAAATGTCAAGGCTTGTATATTCTGCTAGAAGCCCTTACTTTTAAGCAAAGCAATTAATTACACTTGAACATCCTAGAGGTTTATTGCTTCAGATAAAAGCATCCAGAGCACCTTCTTTACTATTATTTCTTAGAAGAAAAACAGTGTAAAATAAAGATAATTGAAGTGTCTCTGACAGACAGGTTGTTTTTTCTTTTAAGGAACTGCGTGGCTCTAACAAAGAACCTCCTTAAAGAAATTTAGATGTAGCTGCTTTGCATCCAGAATTTTGGTTTGTGTCAGCCTAAGTCATAATTTACTTTATTTTGTGCCTTTAAATCTACCCTTGTAGGTTTCTGAGGGTGATGTGGATGCCAGTTTAATTCCCCAGTGTCCCTCTATACAAGGCTGATCAAACTCTTAAACCAGGAATTCAGTGCTAGGGTGGATTGGTGCTACTAAAAGTGAGAAATATCCTGTAGTTCTCTCAGCAATCCTGGCACAGCCGAATTTCCTTCCCCTGGGAAGGGTGTGGGGTGCGAGGGAGGGAATTCCCAGGGAATTTCCTTCCCCTGGGAAGGGTGTGGGGTGCGAGGGAGGGAGTTCCCAGGGACTTTCCTTCCCCTGGGAAGGGTGTGGGGTGCGAGGGAGGGAATTCCCAGGGAATTTCCTTCCCCTGGGAAGGGTGTGGGGTGCGAGGGATGCTGGCTGGAGCTCCCAGCCCTTTTAGGAAGACACACAGAGCTAAATCTGAGGGCTGTGCCTTCCAGAATGGTCCTAAACTGGCTCTTTGACTGGGCTTAGGATTCTGACACTGATTTGATTGACTGCTGTGAGCATCCTGTGGAAGAGGGAGGAAAAAAAATCCATGAAAATGTTACACTTAAATAAAAGCCCCCAGCAAATTGGTTTGCTGCAGGGAGTGTTTGCATCAGAAGGAAACAAGGACATAAGAGGCTTTTCCAAACTCCTGGCACGTTTTTCCTGATCAAATGTGTAATTCCTGCTGCTCGTTGTGCATTTTCCTCCTCGTGCCTGGCCTTAAGAAACTCACCCTGATTTCGATCAGTTTGATTTAAAAACGATGTATTTTTTGTTCAACAGGCAGATTTTGTAAGAGTTTCTTTCGGAGCAGCTTTTAGTTCATGGAATCGATGATACCGATTTCCCTTTAAATGTAAAGATTGCCCAGTTCCACACTGGATGCAACAACAGCATTTCAAAGATGAAGCTGCCTGGTTCGTTAAGGTCTCTTCTCAATAAATCACCATTTGTTTCACAATTTTATCTAAAATGACTCCTCAAGAATGAGTAGGTTTTGATCCTTAATAGTGAAAGCTTTATTAAATGTTACACCGGAGGTTTTATCACTGTGCAGCCACCCTATAAAAATTCTGGATTATTTTTGCTGATTGAGGTTTATCTAAGTGAAATACCACTGAACAGACTAAGAACAACTCAGGGCTCATCTTTGCCTCACTTTTCCGAGTCTTTCCCTTGAAAATGTCGGAGGAAAAGGTCTAAAGCAAGCAAGTTTTAAAAACCTCCAAACCTGTCCTCCTACAATCTGCTAGGAGTTTTAATTAAGAGTATTTAAAAATATTAATTAGTAAGAATACCTTCAGAGCCAGTCCAAGTTCCTCATGCCTTTTTTTGCTTTTCACCAAGGTTCTTCTGCAATAAAAGAAGCCAAAAATGAGAAAAGTATCTTTACACTCTCCCTTTTTCACTTTGTTACAACTTTCTTTAAAAGAATTTAAGAAAAGTTGGACAGTGGTGGCAATGAGGGGAATCTATTCCCCAAATAACTCCCATTTTCTTCTGTGAGAAATTGAAAGGCCTCAAGTTTTTATTTCAAATTATTAGGCTGGAATCCAGCTGGAGGAAGAATGGCTGTTTCATTCGGGAGTGCAACTTTTGAGAAAGCTTTAATGGGAAATTTCTGAATGGATTCTGAACACCAAAGAGAAGGAGAAGAAAAAGGGAGGTGAAGCATTTGACCGTCTGCAGCAGGAAATGTCGAAGCCTGGTCTTTTTATCCTCTCTGTGAAGACGGGCTGGTGTCTCCTGAGCTCAGGGCTCTCACTTCCCGCTCCTCCTGCTCCTGAGTGCTGCTCTCAGCAGAGCACAGAAGGCTGGAGAGCTGCTGAGGCTCCTTCTTGAAAACATTCATATTTATTAAACGCAATTAATGCTTTCACACGCTGCTCACACCCAACAGGAGAGATTTGTCAGCTTGCCACAAGGTATGAAGTGCAGCTTTGCAGCATCCCAAAATATCCCAGTTTCTTTCTCAGCTACTCAACGTTGCACCAGAAAAAAGAAACCCAAAAGCCCCTTTCTGAACAGCTGAAGGAAGTTCCCTCCTGTACAGAATCTGAGACATAACATGCTTGCACTGCTGCTGTGCAAAAGGTAAAATTCACCAGAGGAAAATTAAGGAACACAATTTGAACTAATGGAGAATTATGCTGCTACAAATCACGGACCATTTAACCTCCACATGGCACTTCTAACACAAAACCAAGCCCAAATTAACAGAGGATCTGTTTCTGACGGAGTAAATTATGGTGGCAGCATGAACTCCTGCCTGGCTGGGGTGGAGGTAAGACAGGCCAGGTGCAGGGGCACAGGTTTTAGCCTTTCCTTGGAGATTTTTGCCTTTGGTTTCTCCCAGTCCCTTTGCTTTGTTCTGTCCTACACAGAGCTGAGCTGATGATCCTCGTCTGAGAATCACTAAAAAAAGCCACCGGCAAGACACAAAGTGGGAGTTGGGAGAGTTCTCTCTGCACACTCCATGAGCTGGGAACAACTTCCAGAATGACCACGAGCCTTCAGTCCCAGGGGTCACAGAGCACCCCCAGTGCTGAGAGCAGAGCTCCAGCCCAGCCTGATTCCAGCCTGTCTCCTCTCATTTGGAATGTTCTGCCCATTTTTAGGAATTCAGTGAAGCCACACGGATTTTTCCCACCTGGAGACCTGGCAACAGATGCTGTTTGACCAGGAAAAGTCCCAGGAAAGAGCAAGATCCCATTGCTCAGGAGTTTCTCTAACTTTCAGTCCATGCTTTTGGCTTCCTGTCCTTCCGCTTTGTCCTGAGACCCCCAGAATCATCTTTCCAACACATTAGTATTTATTGCCCCCGCAGCACAATGTGTTTGATATCCTGTAATGCAATAAGAGTCAGCTGCTCCACGTTTGACATCTGAATTGGATTAAGAAAGGAAAATCATTATAAAATAAATATGGAGAGACTCCACTCCTCTGGATCACTCCCTGCTGAAGGCTGCCCGTGAGCCACTGAAGGAGAAAGAAAGGACATCAGAAGTTCCACAAAGGGGTTTTTCCATGGTCACATTGCTGGAATGTAAGCAAACTCTTATTTACTTTGTTCAGGGCCACAATTAGTGGAGATCACAGTGCCTGCAAGTGCATTTTATACTGTAAATTATTAGGTAATTAACCTTAATGTACCCTGCTTAAAATCGCCAAAATAGCCGAGAACATCCTTCAAAAGCAGTAATTCGTGACTGCATCACTGATAATTATAAATAAAATGAATAAAATGAGCCTCTAATGGAATGTGAGGGATTGGGGTGGTGCTAATGGAGAGTGTGCAGGAGGAAGAGGGAGAAAGAGAGAGAGAATTAAATCATCTTTCTTCAGAGCTGAAAGGCAGAGATTCATATCACAAAGATGCAAATAAAGCAGCATCCAACTGAAGGATGCTTTAATTGCTAACCAGTCCATTTCATTATGTTTATTGGCTTTCACAGGGGATTGGGCTTGCTTTCCTTCACAACCAAAAGCGGTTTATTTTTATAAAAACAAGGATAATAAATGGATAAACGAGATTACCCATAAATAAAATGGCTACTGTTGGAATCCAAATCAAGGCTGCCATTCCGTTTTTATGGCAGAAGTGGGTTCCAGCAATGCCAGGCACTGTAAGGCCAGAACTGCTGGTTTCACTTGTGTTTCCACAGAAATGGGGTGAGTTTGTGATGCTCCACAGAGGATCCAAGCTCCCAACAGATGGAGCTTGCACAAAGCACCTGGGACCACTTAGACCTCCCTGATGTACCCTGGGAACATTTCCCACCTAGGAATTCCAGCTGTGCTCAGCAGGAGACAGACAGCATTGATTCTCCCTACTGGAACATGTGGACACGTGTGTTAAATGAAATATTCTCCTGTGCATCTGAGGACATGTGGGGGAGAGAGGTTTTACAGCGCTCCTGGCTGTAGAAACTTGGTTTTGGTTTGAGGCTCTGAGGTTGCAGCACCTGCCCACGAAAAAAATCTCCTCCAGCCCTGTCAAAAATGAGTTTGTTGTCTTTTCCCTTTGCCCTTCCAGCTGGCAGCAGAAAGCAGCTAAATTATAACTTATTCCCCGAATAACATTACTATGAGGAACGCATTATTTTCACAGCGAGGGAAATTGCTGTGACATTGTATGCAGGAAACAGGAGGAAAAAAAGGAAAAGGACACATCCAGGAGCAGATTACTGGTTAAAAAGCAGCTGTGGGCTGGTTTTATCTCATGTGGAAGGGAGGAAGGAGGGACAGGTCTGCCGACACAAATGAGATCTGTCGTTAAATTGCAGCATTGCAATAACACTTTGGGGTTTCTGCGTGCATGAGGAGAGCTGGAAGGGCTATTTGTCTCCTCGTGGGTGTGGATAACTCCTACTGACGCTAACGTGGTGGCTGGGGTTTTTGTTGGGCACGGCTCAGGGGATGAGCTTCGTTTAGGCTGGCTGAAAGTGGCGAAGCTCATTGGGGGAATGTGAACAATGTGAGAAAAGCTTTAAATTCAGCACAAGCCTCCAAGCCCTGTGTGCTGGATTAGCTCTCCAAGGCAGGTGAGGGCTGCAGACTTACTGAAACACGGGGCTTGGGGCTGCCCCAGTGTCAGCACAGAGAGCAGGGAGGCAGGAAAATAGAGGGAACGAGGCTTTGGATGGCAGATTATCCAATAGAGGGAACGAGGCTTTGGATGGCAGATTATCCAATAGAGGGAACGAGGCTTTGGATGGCAGATTATCCAATAGAGGGAACGAGGCTTTGGATGGCAGATTATCCAATAGAGGGAACGAGGCTTTGGATGGCAGATTATCCAATAGAGGGAACGAGGCTTTGGATGGCAGATTATCCAATAGAGGGAACGAGGCTTTGGATGGCAGATTATCCGTGCCCTGCATTGCAGCCCTCATCCTGGGCTGGCACAAAACGTGGCTCAAATGTTGCACAGTCCAGGCTGGAAAAATAATCCAAATAACTTTTATAAAAGCATTGAGAAACAGAAAGGGACGGGGATAACACTCAGGGCTGCTGGGTGGGGATGGTGTTGCAAGAAGAGGAACTGGTGCCCCAGTACCCAGTGACAGAAGGGATGAAGGCTCCCATTGCCAGTGGGAATTCTGTTTGAAGGCACAGGAATGTCCCTGTTTCCAGGAGAAGGAAAAGTGGGGTGAAGGAGTTGTTCTGTTCTGGCTGGGCAGAGGGGAATCCCGGATTAAGGACAGGGGCAGATTGGAACAATGACCTCGATTTCTCAGGTTTCCCAGGAGGCTCAAGCAAAGCAAACTGCAGCCCTCGGGAGGTCTCTGAGGGCAAACACAGAGATCATTTTCCTCTGGCTTTTCACTTCCCCCTGAAAAGCCAAACCCTCCAAGCAGTAGCACCTTGTGAGGCACGGCCTTAAAAATGTCTTGGCACAAACCAGCGATTCCTCTGAAAGCTGAGCAGAGCCAGACACTCTCCGGGGCTTTTCATGGGACAGCAAGGAAGAAGGAAAGGGAATTTTGCTGGGATTTTGCTCTGCACTAAAGCAGGTGCCAGCCATGCCGATGCTCTCAGAGCATCACCCTCAGCACCAAGCAGAGCATCCTCCNACCAGCCATGCCGTGCTTCCCCTCTCTTAAATCAGCATCTCAGATGCTCAGAGCATCACCTTCAGCACCAAGCAGAGCATCCTCCCACCTCTGAGAGGAGCAGTTTTGTCCAGCAGTCATTTTATGTCTATGGAATATCTGAACCTGATTTTCCCTAATCAGAGCTCATTGACTTTTACCACAGGGTAAAGGGAACGATTTTTTCCATCTATTTTTTTCTATTTTTTTTAGGCTAAAAATGTCCCTGTTTGTGAATGACGGTTCAGCAGAAATGTGATTTATTTCATGTAAATACTAAATTATAAATCTACCTAAGAGGAACAGAGCAAAGAGCACAGGAACCCTCACCAGGATGTCTCACACAGAAAAAAGAAGCTACAGAGCTTTGAAAAACACCATCCAAATTGCTGAGAATAATCACCATTTCATGTTTGTTTATAATTACAATCTAATTATGAACCCAACCTTGCAACAATTTTTTAAAGTAGGCAGTTAGCATTAAAGTACTTTTTATGCAATTATCTGCTATTGAGCTTGCTCATTATGCAGAAATTGCTACACAAATTTTCCTGTTGTTTAAGCACCATTTTTGCCATTTGCAGATTTCAATTGTAGCCTAATAAAACAAACCCTTGGATCCAAGATCAACAGTCCTGTTTTACAACCCACTTTCCAAGAAACCATTGTTAAATATTTGATATAATAAATATTGACAGAGAAGCTCTTTTTATTGTTTCCTCTTGCAGGCAAATTGACAAATGGAGAGTTTTAGATATTATAATAATCTTGCCCAGCTTCATAATCATCCATCTTAAAATAAAATCTATTTAATAAACCAGAGGTTTATCCTTTAGTGGGAATCTTCCTGGAGCAGGAGGTGTCGTGGTGGGGAACATTCTGGAATCAATGTGTGGAAAAGGACTTTACATTTCCTGTGGGTGCTGTGAGGATAATGTTGTGTAAGGACTTTCCCGTGATTACAGATTGACTCTGTCACAATACGATGGAGAAAATTCTTTCATGGCAGTTGGCTGAGAGAAAGGAGGGGAGGTGGGATGTGGATTTTTCTCCTCGGGCTCTGATTTGGCATTGTGAATATGGAAATAGCTTTGGGCAATTGTAGAAAATGGCATGAGGTGCAAATCCTGGGAAAAAGGAGCAAGACCTGCTTTCACAAAGAAAATCAGAACACAGAGAGCCAGGAGAGTTTGGGGATAGTTGTGAGCAGTTTTTAAAATCAGGTGACATTTCCTAAAGCTTCCATGCTGTGGGGAGCAGCTCTGACAGCCACAGAGACCCTGGGGGAGCTGCACAAGACTTCAAATATTCTGGAAAAGCTAAAAACGCTAAATAAAAAGAGAAGAAAATTTTTCAGTAGCCCGAACTATTTTCTTTTAATAATTCCACGCTGTACGAACGCAGCCAGCCGAGGAACTGAGAGCTGGCAGACAGACACGCCTTCCTTCGCCAGACGTCTCTGCGCGACTTACCCGCGGCCCTGGCCACGTGCACGACTCACAGACCTCACAACTGTATACTTACTCTGTATACATACGACTCATATGTATACAGAATACATATATTTATGTATATATGTATACAGAATGCATATATTTATGCATAAAACATACCGTTTGTCCGCAGCTCCGGAAGAAGAAGTTAGGAGTTCCGCCAATAACTCCATGAGTACGTGTGGTTCATCGGGGCAACTCTCCACATCAGATCACCCGGTAATTAGGGGTCCAGACGTGGTAAAATGTACGCCGTTGATGTGGCTAAAAGCGCAAACGCCTTGGGCCACAAGAATGCTCTTCTGCTTTAGCAATGATGATGTTTGGCATTGGGGGAAAATGTGTGTTTGCTACAGCCCTGCCGACAGAGGCACGGGAACACCCACAGGAAGCCCACTGGTGCTGTACTGCCTGCTGCATATTTTCTGTCACCCAGTTCCATATTTTCTGTCACCCGCTCCATATTTTCTGTCACCCAGTTCCATATTTTCTGTCACCCGCTTCCAGAAATTCAGCGTTACAGTCCAAAAAATCCTTTTGCACTCACTTTTCCAAACTGGTGAAGCAATTCCCACGTTTTTGCATCCCAATGAGGTAATTGCAGACCCAATTTGCATATTTTCTGTCACCCAGTTCCATATTTTCTGTCACCAGTTCCATATTTTCTGTCACCAGTTCCGTATTTTCTGTCACCCACTTCCAGAAATTCAGCGTTGCAGTCCAAAAAATCCTTTTGCACTCGCTTTTCCAAACTGGTGAAGCAATTCCCACGTTTTTGCATCCCAATCGGGTAATTGCAGACCCAATTTGCATATTTTCTGTCACCCAGCTCCCTGTGCAGTTAGCACATGTGGGAACTGGGAATGTTCTTTTGCACCCAAGCACTCCAAGAATCAAACCTCGGGATCTCTTTTTTATCTCTTTTTTTGCTGCAGTTCCCATTGTTAGATTTAAAGTGGGCATTGGCCATTCCTCATTCAGAACAAATAATGTGAGTTTTTCACTGCAATCTGAGGTAATGAATCAGTTCCTGGAGGGGTTTTAGATAAATATCTCATGTCATTAATAAAGCTGAAAGAACACACATGGATACAGTTACTTCTTGTCCAACACTGATAACAGTAAAATATAAAGTTTGGCAGGAAAATTGAATATTTATGTAGGAAATTAATAAAAAAGCAATGAAATACAGCAAAACAAAAAGATAAAAATGAAGCTCACTTCCTTTACAGGAAAAAGAAAAGGAGTTTTATGAGCTAATGACTGATTGATCAGATGATCTCTGAGATTCTTTAGGTAGCTCAAGACAGGGATAAAAATGAGGGGGAAAAAAAGGAAAGAAAAGGAGGTACAGATAAAAATGGAACTCTGTTTTCAGGCCTCGAGGGCAAGGTCCAAATGTGGGACCCTGACCCAAGGGTGCTGTTCAGGTGCTGGGGCTTTTACTGGGTTTCAGCATCACTCAGCACACACGGCAGGGAGGTTCCCACCCCTTCCTCCTCCAGACTCTGAACCAACATCCACCAAAGCTGCAGAAGGTTTTCTACATTTCTAACTTTACCAAAATCAGATTTTAAGGCTGGAAGAAACAAATGGCATCCTTTGTAAAGGGGTTTGTATCTGCAAGGCAGAGGATTCCTGAGCCACACCAGGGCTAATGCAGAGCAGAAAAAACGCATCAAGGGCTGGTAAATCATCACTTAAACACAGAAATCTCCTGGAAAAAGAGCTGGAGCTCCCCTGGCCACAATGGTTCGGGATGCAGAGCCAGAAATGTCTCTCACTTTGCAATGATTTCTGGAATGATGCTATATTTTTATGGATGAAACTCTCAGGAGGTAGGAAGTGAGAGAAACTGCAGTAACTTCCATGGAGCAGTGCCAGTCCATCCCTTCAGGCAATCTGTCTCTGTTTGGGAAGTAGAGGTAAGATTAAATATAGTTAATAGGAGAGTAAAACTTTTTTTTTCCCAGCATTTGTTAAAAATACTCCTATTTTCTCACCATTTTAATGAGAAAGTAACCTTTTGTGGTAGAAGTACTCGGAGGTTTTTTCCAAAAAGTTGCTTTTAACGTAGTGCAATCATAGGGAATTAAAACTGCTTTAAGAAAGATTTTTATCTTTGCAGGTAGCTGCCATTTGGAGTGTTCTTTGGATGCTTCCAAACCAAAGGAATTAAACTGTTTTCCTATATAATTATAATTCTATATCATTACAATTCTGGCTGAAAAGGTGGTACAATAATTAATTTATTCATTCCAAGCTCTAAAAGCCCAAATTACACAGAACTTTCAGCCGCAGTTCTGTTCAAAGTTCTGCAAACTTGAAGTCATTAACGTGACCAGTGTGAATCAATTCAGACCCTGCCAGAATAGAATAAAAATGTTGATCTTATGAACCATTGGAGCCATCTGGAACCATCAATCGCCACCGAAAGAAATTCATTCCCAGCCAAAACATTGGATTCAGCTCTCCCCCAGCCTGCCAAGCTGAGCGAGCTCCTTCCAGGAGAATTATTTCTGTTTTCTCTGACATGTTATCAAGCACCAGCTCTCTGAATGAAGTTTAAATCAGACAGAGACTTTGTCAGAAATAAATGGAGTTTCAAACTCAGCTTTTCTCAAGCAGCCCTGGACTTGTCACTGCCAGTGCTGCTGCTGCCACGTCCCCTGCAAGTCAAATTCTCATCTCTCAGAGCTGCTCTCCTTCGAGGTCAGCCCAGAGCTGGGCACCTGAAAGGGCTTTAATAATCATCACGGGTTTTTGAGGAAAAAATACAGCCTTAATAATCTCTAGGGGTTTTTTTTTTACCCACAAGATAAGCTTAGCAATGAGATTTTTTTATGTAGAGATAGGAAAGGATTTTTATGGACAAACAGAGGCTGCTGTGAGTCCCTGTCTCCAGGAACATGGGATGAAGCCCCTTGGACACCCTCCCCTTTTGGAACGTGGTTTATTGCTGATTTGCACTGTGGATTTTCCTGCCAGAAGTTACTACAGCCCTGAGAGCACCAGCCTGACCCTTTCCCGAGCCACCAGAGCTCAAATATGCCTCTGTTTCACCAGGCTGCTACAGGGAGAGAGCAAAACCCTGCTGGGGTGCAGAGCCAGCACTTCTGCTCTGCTACCATCCATTTGCTTCTCTAGCATTTGCAGGAGGTGTTTTAAAAGGACAAATATTTTTAAAGCCACAGGCAGGAGTTTATTGCTTCCTCATAACTGATTTAGTGCCTCGAATCAAAGGTCTTCTCCTCCTCCTCTACAAAAAGCACACAGAGCACAGAGCTAGGTCATCTGTCAGCCCTATAAAAATGTCACCCACTATTAGTAGCTTCTATTAAAATGCGTCTTTATTACCTGCTGTAATTATGAGGAATTCGGGCTGGTTCATATATTTTCCAAGGTAACAGCATTTTTCCAGCAGGCAGAGCAGCAATGGGCCTTTCTCAGGACCGAGTCTGCCACTGCCAACTGAGCCCAAGCAGTGAGATCACACACAGAACACCATTTCAACGAGATCCTTCTAATTTTGTGATTAATGGAAGAGAAACTCCTGACCATATTCCCCACTGTCCTCTCACTCCTCCTTTTGATGCACCTGCATTTTTTGGGTGCCAACAGCCCCGGCTGGCAGCAGGGCAGTGCTGGCAGGGGCCAGCTGGATCCCAGCCCCCACGGAGCCGAGCAGGCAGGGCAGAGACTGCGTTCCCAGGGAAGCTGGAGCAGGTAAAACCAGCCAAGGGTCCCTACTTCTGTAAATTTAACAATGAAATCTGGGAGATATTGATGAAGATGTTTGTGGGGCTTCCTTTTCCCATCCGGGAGGATGGTGATGGAGGAGCTCAGAGGAATCACTGGAATATTTGCTCTCTGTGGCTCTGGGCAAACCACAAGGCCTTCGTGGAGCTCTGAGATTTTACATCTGTGGCTCTTCCCTAGATCAGCCCTGGGCACGTTGCTGTAGCTGCCAGTCCAATAAATCTCTCCTGCTGGGAATATCCTGGGCTGCACTAAAAGATCCACAGGAATAACTCGTGGTCTCACACCTTAACACATCGAGCAGTCCTTCCAAGCAGTCAATACACAGAATGTTTTTTAAAACAGGAGCAGCCCAAAGCAGTGATTTTGGAAATGAATGTAACCAACCTTTAGTTTCTCTCAGACTAAAGCAGTTTACGCTGTGACAGGCATTTCTCAAATGCTCCAAAAAAGCCAACAACCTGACCAATTCTAATTACTTACAATTCTGCCCAGCTTGGTTTTGTGGTTGGTACTTTTCAATTCCTTAAGAAAAATGTGATAAAAGTTCTGCTCCCTGGCCATGGATGCTGGGTGACTTCTGTACCTTACTCATTTCTCTGATTCTACATTCCTTCTTCCATTGCCCATGGAGACACTTCCACTACTGGGGAACACAAATGACAGGAAAATCTCCATCAAAAATGGACACATTCCCTGTCCATTGCCTCGGAAACCAGGAAAGATTAGCACAGCAAACTGGGGGAGACCTAGAATATCCAGCACCTGTGGCTGGGCGGAAAGGCAGCTCAACTGCTACTGCTGTGACAGAAGCCGGGAGATTTTTGTATCCCAGGATAAAGGTGTCAGCAAATCTCTTCTGTCAAAGCAAACAGCACAGGGCCTTGGATCTGCTCCTGATTCCCGGCTTTGCTCCTGCTGGGATAGCCATGGAAAGCTGCTGCACCATCCTACAGATGGCCATGGGATCTCTGAGGCTGGAAAAGCCCTCCCAGACCATGGAGTCCAGGCTGTGCCCCATTCCCACCCTGTCCCCAGCCCAGAGCTCTGAGTGCCACCTCCAGGAATTCCTTGGACACCTCCAGGGATGGGCACTCCAAACCTCCCGGGGCAGTTCCAAGGCCTGACCACCCTTTCCATGGAGAAATTCCTCCTGAAATGCTCATCTTCCACCAGATTTATTTGTATCAGGACTTTTAACCTCAGGGCTGTCTCTTGTCCCATTCCTGTTTATCCCAGGCAGACGCCGGTTACGGCTCCGTGATCTGGGATGTGATGGTGCAAACAGGGCTTTTCCTCAGTGATTCCCTTCAAACCTCCCCTCTGGCATAAATTCCCATAAAATCCCACAAATTCTGGCCCCTCTGGCTCCCACCCCTCCCAGCCTGGCTGAACTCCTGTGTTGTGACTGCTCAGGTGTCTGTCCCTTTGCCTCATCCCAGACCTTCCCCCATGGAAACCGTGCCATGGGAGCTGTCCAAACCTCCGAAATTGCAGAATCCCCTTTTTTAGGTACAGGAATGTGTTACAATTACCAGGAACAGCCCAGGCAATGAGTCCTGAGCTGTTAGCAGCACCCATTGTGTTCACTCCTTCGAGCCCTTTCTTGCAAGCCAAATATTTGATGGAATTACAGCTCTGGCGTCATGAAAGGGAATGGTTTTTGTTATCTGTTACTTTCTCAGTGTTTCCCAGCCTGGGGCATCGTTGCAGATGACAGCAAGAACTCAAAGAGCTCTTTTCCCAGTAACCTGAAGAGCTCTGGATCCTAGACTTCACAGATTCACACTTTGTTGGAACCCCGAAGGGAAGAACTGCAAACTCATCGTTATAAAGAGATATGCAAATCCCCCTTTTGTTTTCAAAGGAACATTTAATTGTCTATTTTTCATCCTCAGATTTTTTCCCAGCAGTTCCATTAGCTGACATGACAAAATGCCAGCTCGTTTCATATTTAAATATAGGACCAATTTTAAATAATATATCTTGACTTTGGGAGCGTATTCATCTGTTATTACTCCGTGAATTATGTCCAAAAGAAAGAACCTAAGCCCCTTTCTCCTATTTGCAAGGTTGACAGAAAACTTGTATTTTCTATATGAAATAAGGTGCTTTTGGTTGGTTTATTTTTTAATTTATTTTCTGCTTCAATTTTTTTTCTCCTTCCCAGCTCCCACTAAAATAAAGGGTGTAGATCCTTGTCCTTTCCCCTGCTGAATCCCCTCCCCTCCTATTTGCAGATTTTCCTCCTCTTTGATGTGAGTCTCCCCCTTTCAAGCATGCAAAAAATGAAAGGAGAAAAGAAATGTAATTACTCATATCTCTACTGATATTTCCATTGAAGCAATGGATTTTTTTTTTGCTAACAATAGATAATAAATGAACACAGGAACAATGGATCCCATCTGAATTTGCACTTCTGTTAAACTGATAACAGCAAATCCCAATTCCTTCGCTATTTTTATCCCATGCTGTCCGTGTAGGTGACTCCTAGGGTAGATAACGGTTTCCCAGCCCTGCCAGAAGATTAAAATCCAGCGATTTATAGGGAGTACATTTGGAATATTTGAAGCCTGGGTTTATTCTTTAGAGGGGACGTTTCTAAGCTCATTCACAGCCCTGGTATTGCACAGGTAGTTGATTCACTTCTTAAAAAAGAACCTGCCCTGCAAACAGAGCCCATGTCCTCCCTGTGAAACTCATCCTGAGGCAGATCTGTAAAATGCTCCCAGGACTTGGTTAAAATCTGCTCCAAATACAAAACATGAGGGTCTCTGTGCTCCCAAGACTTGGTTAAACTCTGCTTAAGTGCTCCGAATACAAAACATGAGGGTCTCTGTGTGGATTCCTATCAAAAACCAGGATTTCCAGCCCAGGATTAGTCTGTGAAAGTCCCAGTAAGTGACTTCCACAAGGAGAGTTGATCCTCTCACCCTCCTGCCTAAGCCAAGCAGTTTTTTCCCCAGGGTAACACAGGTCAAACAGATTTATGGCAAGTGTAACACCTATGGAAAGATGTTGCCTTCTTCTGAAAAATCCCATTCTGAAAAATCCCAGTCTGGATACTGCCAGGCTCATCCACCCAGCAGCTAAACAGGAGAATTTTCTGTGGAAAGCAAAATATTCCCTTTTTCTCTCCATCAGAACACGTCGATTCAGTGAAAGCAGAACATTTTCCAAGTTCAAAGTAAACTTTCTGATCCAAACTGTGAGAGAGAGGGAACTTTGTTTGTTTAATTGTCAAAGCCAGATGGGAAGACAAAAGTCCGTGCTGGAACCTCTTATATTTTGGGAAGACAGACCTGATTTCCAAAGCATTTGGTGGCAAATGCCACTGAAGGCAATGTCAGGTTAGTTTGGTGCTGTTATTCACTGGCCTAAATCCAACATTTTGGTTTTTTCCTGCCTTCAGCAAATTGCTGAATGCCAGATCTTCTCTGCCCTGGTACTTTTGTCCCTGAATTCAGGGCTTGCTTTTTCACCTCCTCAGAAATGATGCTTGGTTTCGATGCAGCCTCAAACATTTTAATTGTTCTCTTTGTTTTTCGCTCTGCCTTTGATCCCAAAGCTGCATTTCCCATCATCAGTACCTCTCAGGATCCCTTGGACACACATCACTGTCAAAAAAATAAAAGTATTTCTGCAAAACTGCTTTGTCAGTAAAAAACCCCCCCAGCTGTTTCCACAAACACCTGCACCACGTAACTCCGGACAAGGATGACAAGAATTCCTCTCACTCTCTCTGGAGCGGGGAAACATCATTTTATATGAATTATGAGGATATTATCCCACAGTTTGACCCAAATGATTTGTTATTTGACAAAATATCTTCATTTTGGGGGGAAGGGAGCTCTTTTGGGACTGGCTGCTTTGGGATCCCCAGCTCATCCCCGGCAGTGGAATCCCAGCCTTGCAAGAATTGATCTTAGCTGGGATGACTGGGCCCTGCCGTGCAGGCAGAGCATGGGGCTGCTCCTTGATTTATTATTTAGGGCAGGAGAATTCACTCCTGCAGTCCAAGCTTTTATTCTAGCCGAGTTTCAGAAGCTCTTGTTTGGGAGGTATTCAACAATGAGGCAGAGCTTTGATCCCTTTTCTCATGAATGCTTGGATTTATTGCCTAAAATTTCCACTTTATTAAGCTGTCAAGTTCTCCTTGGTGGCCTACTAGAGAGTGAAACGCTAAATTTGATTTAAAGGTCAGAGGAGACGTGTGGCACCTACAATCTGCCTTGGAATTGTTTTTGTAACACTAAACAGAGTTTACAAGGAGAGAAAATTGGAAGTGGTCAGCAGAAGTCATTGCAATCAGTGTCTTTGAAAAGACAGTTTTCCTCTGGCTCCACGGAAAGAAAAAGGACATGGACACATTGGTGTGGTGCTCTGGGATTTATGGAACCCCAAGCAGAGTTCTGGCTGTAATCTCAGCAGCTGAACAAGGGAAAAGCATCAGGAAAATGCTTCTGTTTCAACGTCAGTGCAGCAGGCACAATTCTAGCAAACCTTAATTTGGGGAGACATTTTAATCTGAATTTCCTAGAGGTCTAAATAAACTCTCACCAATAGTCCCTGACCATTCTCCCAGCAGAGCTTGTTATTCTTTCTGCATCTCCACATCTTCTAATTCACAACCCAAATAAGGCCTCAGAAGAGATCACTTTCTTTTAAAATAATTTTACAACTGCAGCCTAATATATTATCATTTTAATTAAATATGTGAAGTATAACAAGGGGCAAGACATAAATTTCCGGGGGACTGAAGCCTAATTTAATTTCTACATTGAATATATAAAACTTGTGACATAGAAAAACTCCTAATATCCCCATTTGCCTCTCAGTACAGCCCTTTATCTTGGGCATTTCATTAGCCACAGAGATAAAAGAAAACAATTACAAACTAACTGGGAATTCTATGGGAGACATTCCTTGGAGAGAAAATGAGGTATTATACTAAGTGGAAATTTCTGTCTCAGGGAAAAAAAAAAAAAAAAGGAGTCAGGCAATTTCCCTCTGCCTCATTAAAGGAAATAGAAATTCACCCATAATCTCCATCCAGTCCTCTGGAAGTGTCAGCCTGCTCCTGACTCCCTGGCTTGGAAATTGAGAGAGGAGCAGCTCTTCCCTTAAAAAGCTGGGAAAAGAGTGAACTTCCAAGGGATCACTCTGCGACCTCATTCCTCTCTGGTGGGAAAAGAACTTAAATAACCCAGACAGGAGTGGAAGAGGTGAAAATATTGACATTCAGCTGAGAAGGAAGAAGGGAACTGAACTTGGCCCCAGTTGCTGATTCCAGGTCTGACAGAGATGCAGAGAACAGCCAGGGCTGCCTCCCTGGAGCACATTCCTTGGATTCAGCAGGATGAGGGCAGGAACACCCTGGGGCTGCTCCCTGCTTCTGCCTGGAGTCACCTTTTGGGCTGAGTTATCCCATCCCACCTGGGAAAGCTCCAGCTCCCCTGTCCCCAGCTGCTCCCCACAGCTTCCCATAAAAACACCCATCTGTGGGCTTCCAAGCAGGGGGTCAGAGATGCAGCGAGGCAGGAGTCCAGAGCGAGGAATGAATTATTTATTAAATGTACAATACCATTTATATATTTTAGTTCCATAAAGCAATTGAACAGTGTTCACACTTCTCCTGGGGTGATCGGTCAAAGTCTCAGACACCCACTTAGAAATGTTTTTTCCTAATATAATGTACACGAGGTCAGAAGATAGCAGATATGAATGCTATTTACAAAAACCCTATCTATTGTTTCCATAGCTTACACAGCAAAGGAAAAGTTCTCACAGAATGAATGCAAGAAGAGAAAATTTCCCTGCTAATGGCATTTCAGCATCCACAGCCATCCCTCCATTTTTTAGTCTTTTATATTAAGGGTCGCTGTGGAATAAAAATAGAGTTTGAAGGGAGGAAGTGTCCATGGTTTCCAGAGCAGAGCTTTTGACTTTTTCTCTGAGGCTTCACATAAAACCCTCAAGCTGAAAGCAAAGCTGAGCTTTTGATCCCGAAAAGATCCGAGTATTGTTCTAGTTCAGGTGTGTCCAAGAAATGTGACACTGCAGAGATAAAGTCAGATAAAAATTATGAATTCCTTAAACCAAACAGACCTTGGAGGGTTTCTTTTTCCCCACTGTTTTCTGAAGCCTGCCTGGCAGATTAAGACAAGAAGAAAAACATCTGATGGATTTCAGAAATTCTGCATTGTCTGGAAATGCAACTTTTTCATTGAGTCTCTCAAGTTTGTCTCAGGGCCAGACCATGGAGCAGGACGTGGCCAAGAGCCTTGAGGGGTGTGGAAACCTTGGACACCACTGAACCCAGTGTTGGTGGGGTCTGAACTTTAAAGAGAAAAGTGACCGTCTGGAAAGGATCACAGATCTCTGAGAAAGATAAAAATACAAATAAATCCTTGAGGCTGGGCACCTGGCATTCTTCGAAGCAGCAAATTCCGTGTACTCTATATACAGGGACTGCAAGCAATTAAAAGATACTGAGCACCCTCCACTTCTATTGAGTACGGTTCTGCATCTTTGAGGAATATAAATGATGAATTATTTAATTCAATAGCTTTAAACAAGAGAGTCTGGATGAAAAATGTTTAGAAGGACACATTTAATAAGATAGCACAGAAAAGCTGGCAAGGCTTTCCCCCTGCACATACTTTCAAGCATATCCACAGATTTACAAACTGCCGTTATTTTGATACATTGCTGCACTTCTGCCTAAAACTAAAATGAAATGTGTTAAGTTTGGCCTGAGATGAAATACTGAATTTCCAGGACTAAAACGTTTCAATTATTCCCACGGAAAGATCAGGAAAGTAGTAAGGGGATGAACATTGTTGTTCTCACAGTGACAAAGAGTGCCAACTGTCAGAAACTCCTGCTTCCAGCTCAGAATAATCTAATTAACATTAGCAGGGCTGCAATGTCATTAACATCTTCTGCTGCACGGAGTTATCAGGCTCTGATTTCAGCTTCACTTTCACACTGTTAAATGCGTGGCCACGTTTCTCGCCATCCAAGGAATATTTTCTCTTAATAAAGAAAGGAAAAGAAAAGAAGGATACAGTGATAATCACCCGGGAAATAAGTGACAATTAATCTCTCTGGAGAGCAGGAAAACGTGTGGTGTGCACATTGCAAAGCTGATGGAGAGCGTTTTTACCGTGCAAAAGTTAGTTCTGATAGACTGGAGAGCGTTTATTTCATCCGGATTTATCAAAATAAGAAGAGAAAGGCAGACACTTCCTCAAGGCAATTTTTAAAGCACAGATCTGGGAGTTGAAGCTGTTCTTAAAAAGAAGGGAAATCCCATGCCTGTGGCTGAACATTTCTGTGTTTGCACAGCCTTTCCAGGGGTTTTTGCCTGAAGTTTTGGGTTGTGGCCGTCTCTGCACAGGAGTCAGACGGAGCAGCACTGTTGGATAACGCCGGGAGCCCACGCCAGGCACACACTTCAAAAACTCCCCAGGGAATGCCCAAAGAGCTAAGATTAAACACAAGGGTGAAGATTAAACACCTCGGGCTCTTTTCAAAGTTACTCTGGGGTCTCTCTGGTTCTTTAGGCTCTCATTAAACTCTGTGAGAAGGGGCCCTTCACCGGGGCAGAGCCACAGAGATTTCGGGAGCCAGTTATGGTCACTGCTGCTGAATTTAGACCAGGCAGAAGGAAGGTCTGGCCAGGTGGGAAATATTGACACTAGAAGACAATCTTTTTCAAAACTTCTGGATGCTGATATTCTCACAGCAGGGAGGTCTAAAATGAGATTGTGAGGCAGCTGCAGTTAATGATTAGCAAGCAAACTCCCAAGATCGACAATGCAAACTTGTTGAAAAACCACTTACCTGTCTGTCTCTATTTCTTTATTATTGATTGTCATTAATTGTAAAGACTCTGACTAGTGCAATATCTGACTGATGATCTTTCATTTTTCATGGGAGGCATTATCTTATTCATCCAATATTGCAAACACTTTCAGCTATCATAACTTAGCTGCCATAGGGATTATTTAATTATCCAGCATCCACCTCAGACAGGAGAGCTGTGCCAACAAAAGCGGTGATTCACACTTTGGTGGGGACTTTATTTATAATTTGCAGAGATGGAACTCAAAGCCCAAACTCAGGCAGTTGGGAACTCAGAAGCCAAGCCCTTTGCAAGCAGCACCTGCGATCCAAGCAGCAGTGCCTCAATTCCCACCCCGTTTTGGGAGGTGCAATGAGCAGGCTCTGATTTTCCTGGGACCCTGAGCATTGATGCTGCCTCCTTCCAGTCCGAGTCCACACAGAGCTTTCAGGGCAGAGTCTCAAGAAATACAAGAAACAGCAGGGAAATGGGAGCTCGTGTTGCTCAGTTTTTCCATGAGACCTCTTGGAACCAGGCAGCGGCTTCAGGATCCAAATTAAAATCCTCCTGCGCCCAACGTCTGCTCCAAACTCCGTCAGGTGTTACCTGGGTAACACCTGAAAGAGGGAATGGTTTGTTCAGCCAGGGGAGCTCAGTCCCTGTCCCCTCAGCAGTTTGTTTCAGTTAAAAACATCCATTTTCTCACGCACTGTCCTTGCAGTTCAATAAGTGACTGCTGTGAAGCTCAGCCAGCCTCTGGAAACCAGCAAGGTCTCTGTGAAAGCACTGAAGAAATGAAATAATCCATGCCAGGTTCCCCAGCGACCTCCAGAAATCCTGGCTCACCAATGGTGATATTTGTTAACAACAAAATTAACTTTTATTACTTCCTTTCTGTGACTGTGTTCGCCAAGATTCATTCTGGAAGCCACTCAGAGCAACCAGCAGAGATAAATTAGATGAAATTCGGTTTGCTGGCCAAGATGTGAGGAACACAAACATAACTGGGGCTCGGATGAAGCCACGATTTGAAGAATTTCGTTGAATGCTGCTCAGTGCAGACTAACAGAGAGGAAGGAGAGGCAAGGAGCTGCTCTCTGCTGCTGGGCTGTGATCTCTGACCCAACACCGCATCCTCTGGTGCTGCTTCCACGAGCACTCACCTCCCCGCCCGACACGCAGCTTCCACTGTGTCCACAGCTATCCACAGCTTCCTGCGGGCAGGAAATAGAAACAGAATCAAGTCTCAGCTGTCACTCCAGGCGTGTCAAAGGGGCTGTGCAAACGCTGTGGAGCAGATCCTGACGTGGAGGCACAGGTGGGGCTCCCAGGTGCCACAGCAGCAGCAGGAACTGGGTTCTCCTGGCTTGGATGGGCACGAAAAAATGCCTGAGGTGCACGAAAGTGATGGCTGCTCCCAACAGGAGGGAAAATAAGGGAAAAGGAACGGCCAGGAGATGGGAATGACAGCCTCAATCCCCTGTTAATTCCGGATCCCAGCTTTATGAAATGTTTTTACTCACGGCAAAGGCGTGTGGGTGACAATACTTATAAATAATTCTTTTTGGAAGCTTTTCTTTTGCCGGGCACTGACGAGTGCCACAGCCTTGAGCCCTGGGAGCCCCAGCCCCGGCTCTGCTCCCTGGCAGGGGCTCATTAAGTGAAAATCACACTTTTGGGGGTCACTGATGACCATATCAGGACACTCCTGATTTTTACTGAACTAAGCTGCTTTGCTTCTTTGCTGCCTTCCTGGTGTCCCTTCCTGTGTCAGAGCCAAGGAGACAGAGTTTAATCCAGCTCTGGTGCACACTGACCTTGGCTCTCACTGTGAAAATCCACCAAGTAAGGTCCAGCAGGGAGATAGGATTCATTTTTATCCCATCAACATTGTCTATAGGCAGCAGGAAATACATTTTTTTACACACTGCCTTGATTCTGGAGTTTTCCTTGACATGTTTGTGCTGTTTATGAAGAGGGGAGGTGAGTATCCTTGGCAAAAATGTAAATTACTTTAATATTTCCTTAACAATGCTTCAGCTGGAATTTATGAGAGAAACCAGAGGTGAGGATTTATGAAGGACACTCCTGACAGGTCTCCTCTGCAAAAAACGAAGAGGGAAAAATCCATAAACAGCATTAAAATCAAGAGATAAAAAATAAAAACTTGAAAATATCTCAAAATTCCTCTGGTCCCTCTCTAAGCAAGTCCCCAGCAATGCTCTGCCTGTGCATTAGTCAAGTGATGTGCAGTAAGACAAGAGACCGATTTAAAGAGCAAAAGGAACTGAAGAGATAGAATTTTAGTGTGACTTCCCAGATTTTGCAGCTGCTCCGGTGAGCTCCCTGAGGTCTGCCTGGTGGGAATCACTGAGAAATGCCCCCGGGCAGGGCCACCCCTCTGGGAAAATCAGCGGGAGGGCTCGTCCCGCTCCCCTCTGGGGATGGAAATGGGGAGGGGGCTTGGCTTGGCCCAAAGAACGGGAAAATCCCTGAGTTTCACCTGGAGAAGAAGCTTATTCCTAAAACACCGCTCCTCGGTGGGCAAAGGCAAATCATCTTGGAGTCCTTAATTTCACTGATGGGTGACTTTGGGGCGGAGATGTGCGGCCTTGGAGAGGGGCAGGGTATTCTCTAAGGACTCCATGACCAATTATCCCACGGTTTTGTGAGCCCAGAGCTTTGATCGGTTTTATATTTCCTTGTGAACTGTTGTGGCAACCTCAGCCCCAAATCTGTTCCCAAACGTGGAGCTCCAGAGCCAGGGAATTGTTTGGGAGAGGGAAACGTGTGCTCTGTGCCGAGCCTGCAAAGCAGCAGCTGCACTTTTAATTAAAACTTATGTCCTGTATATCTCTGTGTGTTTGAGTGTTTCTTTGTTTTTAATGAAATTTTTAGATAA
The DNA here is from genome assembly GCA_013398955.1 of Callaeas wilsoni. Taxonomy (NCBI): domain Eukaryota; kingdom Metazoa; phylum Chordata; class Aves; order Passeriformes; family Callaeidae; genus Callaeas; species Callaeas wilsoni. The sequence continues at coordinate 80,706 of VWPU01017388.1, forward strand.
AGGCAGCTTTTCTAATTTTACTTCTGCCTCCTGGTGCTCTCCTTCCTTATTCATTTTTGCTATCATGCCCTTTTTCAATTTTCGTGAACAAGATTAGGCTGTATCAGAGTTTCGGAGTATATTAAAGGTGATGGCAGCAAAACACAGCTCTGTTTCTTGATCCAGCCAGTAAAAGTCTCTTTGCTCATCCTTCTTTATCCCTCTCCACTCCACACAGGCTTTAATTAAGGTGACACATATGGATCTTAACCATATTTGACAAAGAGTAATGAATGAAGTCTCCACGCTCCTCAAGAAAATGCCTCAGCATTTGCATAAGTGAACATCAGTATCATTCTGTGGATCTGCAGCTTAAAATTCGGGATTTTTCACTCGGGGAATGGGAATGGAACCGCGATTCCTGAAGAGCTGCTGTTCCAACAGATTTCCTCACATGCAGAAGGTTGAATTTTGGCAGTGCTGAACTCGCACTCGAGTCACGAGTCAGAGAAGGGTTTTTGGCTGCTTCAAATGCCTGTGAATGTGGAATGTTCATTTTTCTAAAGTGCTGGCATTTTCCTGCCACTGCTCTCTTCTCCTTGCTCATGTAGAGCCTCCTTTAGTTTTCTTTTTACAGGGCAATTTTTACTTCATTTGTAGAAAGCAGAACTGTTTTGATGTATATATAAAATATAAAAAAATAATATAATGCTGCCCTTGAAAAACAGGAAAATCCAGTTTAAATTTGTTACCAAGGAATTGGTCAGGAAAAGAGATAATTTGGATAAAAGAGGTTTACTTTTGAGATACCAGAATTTTGTCTTCTGAGCTCCTTTTCTGTCAAGACTCTGTATCTCATCAACTGCTTGCTCCAGGTTTAATCTTCATGCAGAACAGCTGCTGAGCACAAAAGTTTGTTTACATCAATCATCCCAGAAATGCAAACAAAACAGAAGCGGTGGAATTATGAATGAAGGGTTGATTAGGAAGTGACAGCGATGATTTGTGATAATGAAGGGATGAATAGTGCTTGCTTGGAAATGTGCCAGTGGCCTGCAATTAATTCTGCTGTCTGGGCAGCAGGAGACCTGCAGGATACAAGGGTAGGAATTTTCTCCCCAGGTTGGTGTGCAGCTACAAACCCCTCTGTAGTAAAATATTTCTAATATTTGATGGCTCTGGACTGGAATAACAGAGGCACAGTGGACCTTGAAGCCCTGACAGCTTTTGATGTTAAATTTAGGTGATCTAACCACAGCTTGCTGTTTCTAATCCTCAGACCCCTGGGTTTCAGCAGAACTGCTCCTGGGCATGGCCAGAGCGACTTTTTGGTGGGAGTGATAAAGCACCACCTTAACTCACAAAGTGGCTGGAGAGCGTTGATAAGAGGGAGGCCTGATCTGCCACCAAAGCCATCCCCTCGTGCTGGTGTGAAATGAACTCCAAGATCAAAAGGCAGCTCTCAGGCAGTGGGAAAATCCCTGTGGCTCGCAGCACCAAGGCCCAAGGTGTTCCCTCCCTGCTGGGACACACCTGGGTGACTCTGCCTGCTGCAAGTGCCCAGTTCTCAGAGCAAAAATCAGAGCTACGAAGGTGCCACAGCACAGGGCATTGGCTTGGGAAGGGGGTCTGGCTCTCAGACCCTGCCCTGTGCAATGGGGGAACAAGAAGCCACTCTTCCCAGAGAGCACCTCTGCCCAGAGAAGCAGATTTTTGTGGGGCATTCATCAGTTCTGCCTGAGGGAGATGAGGAACTGGGAGGGGTGAGCTGGGCCAGCGCCAGGCGCCGTCGGACAGCGAAGGAGTGACAGCCCCGGCGCTGGTCACAGCTCCCAGTCTGCCTAGAGAACACCAAAACCCCAAATCAGACCTCCAGGAGAAGCACAGGCTCAATGAAACAACTCCCTTACGCTCCTTAAACTCTACAAAATGCCCATTTTTATCTACTGGCTGAAGTATTTAACTATTCCCAAATGCAGGTGGATGGTTAATCAATGCCCAGCCAATCAATCTATTGAACGCAGGAGTAACCAGCACCTCACACGCTTTGTAAGAGCTACTGAAGGAGAAGGATTTCAAAATAACTTCAAACTGAACAGGTCCAACGTTCCTCTCTATTACAGACAAATTATCAACATATTACAAAGGAAGTCTGCAAGTAAGATAATTAAAATGCAAAGTTTTTGCTGGTTATATGATTAGGAGCATGAAGAAAAAGCAGGAGGTGAGAGTGTGAAGGTAAAGTAATCAAAGGAAACCAAATGATTCATTTAATTAAAGGGCTGATTAAACTAGAAGACTTGTTATAGCTCACATTTTTCATTAGCAAACATTTCTATTTAGGGGATTTTTTTCATTTTCTTTATTGAAGCTCTTCCAGATACAACGGGTGATTTAGGGACACTGCTTCTTTTGAAATCTTCACACTGATTAAAAAAAATCAAGACTTTATACAGGCAAAATTCCTCTTTTTTGGGATGAGTTCTCACTTCAGCTACAGTTCTGTCAATCCCGAATGATTTTATGATAGAAGACTTTGGCGTCACAAAACGTTAGGAATGCAATTAGATTTTTTTTTTTCTCTGTGTTGTAACTCAGATGTAAAGGATCTCAGAACCTACAGGCTGAGATTATAAATTCCCTTCCCCATGATTTGTCCAGGTTCTATGGCATTGTCAACACTGGGCAGTTCTGTTATTGAGACGTCTCTTAGAGGGCCAATTAATAATCGCTATTAGAACAATATTAAAAATTAATGAGGTTGCATTTAGTTGCTGCCAAGTAATTAAATAGAATGTAATTAAGTGCTAAATATATCCCAGACTTTGAGGTTTGGGCTTTTAATGTAGGACTGGTGACAGAGAGCAAGAGGGAGAAAGAAAGAGTCAAAGTCTTGTAATCTTTTCTACTTCTGTCTTTTCATTTTCAGCCATTCATCCACTGAAACAGGCTCATTTCAGATTTCACTGTGCAGCTGACAAGTAGGGAAATTAAATTTTCTCTAAAATGTGCTGAAACTGCCCCAAAACCTTGGAGACCTCGCTCGCTCAAAGTTTTAGTCAATTAAAACTGTTAAGAACATGGTTAAAACTGCGTGTGCACAACCATCACGCACCCACACGAATTAATTGCTGGGTGAAAAATGAGCCTTTGCTCAGGGGCACCTCTGCATACGAAATTGAAAACATCAAGGTCCAGAATCTTCCCCAGGATCTCAGGTCTGTAAAATTTTGCAGAAAATCTGCATAAGGCTAAAGCTATTTATCTTTTTGCAGGGTCCTGACAGATACAACCCAAAGGCAAATTCTTGGTCCCCAGAGGTCAAAATGGAGCAAGAGAAAATCTGGTCCCTGGGGTGGTTTAATTCCAGATCCGTGCCTGGTCTTTGCTGGGCAGACACTGGACATTTAAAATGCTTAAAATGTTCATTTTCTCCCTGTTCTTGGCCCAGTAAGCAACAGATCTGATTTACCCCTCCCAGTCAAGCACCACTATTTAATTTATGCGGCAATCAAGTGAAAATGTGACTAATTACAGCCACGGAGGAATTTCAATCCCAACAGTTCTGTGCTGGTTTCAGTGAGGATTAATCCTGCTTCAAAATCCTGGTATTGGGGAACAAAATGCCTATAAATCACTGCTTGTTATGAATGCATCAGTGAAGATTCACCAGGAAGTGAAAACTCACAGTGCAAAAATACACCTGTAGCGAAAGATATGTGCCATATTTTAAAAGTGATAAAAATCACACCATTTTATTGATAAAACCACTTAAACTCTCTCTCTGTGCTTCTCTTGGGAGCTTTAAACTCAAACGACTCTGATAAAATATGAAAAAACTGATTTATTGATAACGGCAAATAAATAAATTTCGGGGAGAAAATATACTTGGAGGCATTATTGGCACTGAGGGACCAACAACATCTTCAGTTTCCATAGATCTGCACAGAAATGTGGTGAAAATCTCTTCTGCATGTTCCTGCCATGGTCTTTCCAGTGGGGAATATCTACAAGCAACATTTTTCATTCCCTTGCTGTCTTTGGTTTACAGGAAAAAACTCGTCCTGAGTATTTAGCTAAAAGGTGAATATTAAAAGTATTTCTTCCTGGAGTGAAGCAAAAAGGATGTTTATAAAAACCTCAGCTGTACAAGGTTTTCCTTTTCTTATTCCAGTGTTAATACAGAAGGAACCAGGAATAGTTTGAATTCTTGATTTCTTAGGAGTGTTTCTGGCAGTGTCTTTGCCTCGCTGACAAAAGACCAATTCACTGCCTTGGATTTTATTTTCCTTTTTCCTCTGTTACTTTGTTTATTGCTGGAGCATTTTAAAATATCTTTATTGCAGATTCTGTGCTCCATTTAGGGCTTAAAGTAAATATTATGCTCCACACTGCTCCTAAAAAAAAACTTGTATTGTAGAACTTACTGGCAGCAGACCGTGTCTTATCTTTCATATTTCACAAATATTATGAAGTCTCACTTAAAAGAAAATCATGGTCTCACGGCTTAAAGCTTGTTATTTAAAATCAAAATTTTTGGGTAAATCAAGCCCGCGACATAGCAATAAAAATTGATCTGCATCCCTCCATAACTCCTTACACTCGCTGTGTTCTCCAAGTGCTGAATAAGAACATCTCTGCTGGAATGCCACCCGCCTTTGCCAAACAGGAGGGAAACGCCTCAAAACCCACTCCTCCTCTCTACTCCCACAGCCCGTGAAAACGAACCACTCTGGGGATTTATGAGGGAAAAGAGGTGAGAAAAAAGGCCCAGTCTGACACTTTGTTACAGCCGAAGGCTTGTTTACAAAAATGTGCTTTATGTCTCGGGTGCCAGCTCACCTGTGGGGTGATTTCCCAGCCTTGCCGTGCGGGTTCACTGCTGCACGTTTTGCCATTGCCCATCTGAACAAGACTTTCGTTCCCCTGGTCTAGAAACTTGGGTTGGGATGGAATTTCGTTGAATTTCAGCCCGGGAATGAAAAGAATAATCCAGCTGTGGGAAAGCCAGGCTGTCTCCAGAGCTCAGAGGGAAACACCAAGCTCTTGGTAGCAGATCCTCTGGTGCTGGAGGAGACCCAGCTTCCCCTACTGCCTGGGGAAGGAGCCTCTGGAAGGGCTGAGCTCCACAAACCCCCTCCCCTGTGCCCTGCGTGGGCATCCTGGTGGCAGAGCCTCCCTTGGCCCCACAGAGACCTCCTCTAATTGGGGTTGTGATAAACACAGATGAGGAGCACCAGGAATTCACTCCAGTAAGAGGTCGAGAACCCCAGCAGGGGATTTCTGGCTTCTGGAATCCTTGCACTGCTGAGCTGAAGCAAAGCAACCACGACGTAAAACCCCCGGACAGAAACTTCCAGCGGGTATCCATGACCTCGGATGGTGAGGCCGGACACCTGTGCAGATAAATATGAAGTGGACCAAGAAATTTAATAACGCTTTGGAAAAATTGGGGTGGCTCAGGCTCTAATCTGGTTTAAGAATGAAAAACATTTTCCCTTGTAATCTTTCTATTTTTTCCCTCACATGGGCGCAGTCCATTTGGAGACTTCTCACGCTGTGGTGCTGAAATAAAATGACTTAATGTGTACCTTTAAACCAGGTCATTAATCTCGCATCCCTCAGCTCCTGTATCATGCCTTAGCTTCAGTTAATGGAATATTTAACTGCCTTAAGAGGAAAAATAAATTGAAGTCAATGCTTCCCTTCAAGATTTTATCCAGAATTTCACCCAAATAAAAGAAAAATTGGTGACTGGAAACCACTGGGATGTTTTCTTAATAGCATTTTACTTGTGAGCATACAGTGAAATTCCATCTAGGTGAAAAAGGATGGGTTATCCCTCCCCTAGCTGTGACTCCTGCCCAGGAAGGATTGCTTTGGTTATCCTGGGCTGCCCCACGGCTTACAGGGTTCTGGAAACCAACCCTTCCCTCCCTCAGTTCTGGATGATCAATTGTTCAAAGGGAAGTACAGCTTGCAGCTCTCCTCACAGCAGTTGCTAGAATGATAAAACGTGAAATTCCCTTTCCAGTGCTCACTCTCAAATTTCTTTCCCCACAGAGGATCTGGGTAACGACAGACCTTTCCTGGACAGGACCTCAGCCTAATTTTTGAAGTCTCTGAAGACAACGCCACGACACGTAGGAAACAGGCTGTAGCAATTTTCTAGGGAAATTTCAGATTTATGGGCTGTTTATGGGCTGTTTGGTCAGCCCCAGCCATCCTCTCCCAGGGTGCCCATGGAGTTTGCTCCAGTCAGGAAAGGTGAGACCCCGAGATGTGCCAGAGCTCCCAGCGATGGCACCACCAAAATGCTGTTTGGTGGAGATGTAGGGTGAGACCGTGACACGAGGAACTGAAATGTGGAGTTAATCCCACTGATAATTTTCAGGCAGTTGCCTGGCAGCTTTGATTTGGCTGGGAATATTAAATGCACCCCTGATCCAAAGGGAAAGCTGGGCAGCAGCACTGCAGAGCTGCCTGGGGAGGAGGAGCAGGGCTTGTTCTCCAGCCCAGCCCAGCATTCCCACCTCCAGCTGGCTCGGGATGAGCTCTGGGCAGCTCCCCGTGGTCACTGGGCCAGCAGAGCTGTCCCTGCCTGTCTGCAGAAGCCTGTGCCAGGAGCAGGAGCACGTGGATGGGCATGGATGGCACAGCGAGGCTCCCAGACTTCCCAAGGGCAGGATTCCTGCAGAGAGCCAGGACAGGCTTCACACAGAAATCACAATTCCTGGGTTTTACCCTCCAAGGAGGGATCTGGCACAGTTCAGAGTGGGCCCAATGCCTCCGAGCCACATGGCCTTTGAAGAAGCTCTCCAGGAAATCATATATTTGTGTTTGAGAGGAGAAATGCAAGCCAGAAATCTCAAGTGCCTCTCCATCCTTTGCTGCTCACCCATCCCATGGGACAGCTCCCCTTTCAGCCTCACTCAAGAATGAATTAACTTCCAAAATTACATTACCTTCAATTTGATGTAAACTGCAGGGGGTTTGATGGCTTCAAGCAACAGGAACCAGCATTTCAAAGGGGTGTTTCTTGGTTTTGCTTTTTACTTCTTTAAAAAAATGGGAGACTGGGAAAGGGAAGCCTCTGACGGATTTTCTTTCTGCACAGGACACGTGTGATTATTCCTTAGTAGAGAAATCCTGCACGTGAGGAGGCAAAGAGCAGCAGACCCCAGTCTGTGCCAGCGATGGGGCTCTTGGGCACTGAAGAGAGGATCTGGGCCACCACACTGGCCACGAGCCAGGGCGTCAGTGGCCACCACGCTGCAGTTGGCATCTGCCCAGTGCTGTGCCAGGGTCCTCAGCCAGAGCCATTTGTGCCCACAGGAGCAAAGACCACAGAAAGGCTCCTCACTCCTGCTGCCCTGCAGCCACAGCTGCCCGGGAGGGGATGGAGCAGGGAGGGAGGCTGCCAAGGTCAAGGCACATCACTGGAAACGGCTTTCCTCTGTCTCTGGTTCCTGCCCATGGAAACATTTCATCTTTGAACACTGAACTCTCTTATCGAGGAGTCTCTGGCCTCTTTGAGGATTTACCAGGGAAAGGTTTCCAGGATGGATATGGGAAGGCATAAACTTGTACCCCAGGGCTGCAACCTGACCTTTCCAAGGCACACTACCGGTGACAAACCCTACAACCCAGCAGACTCCTGTATCCACTGCGATGAACCCTTACATCAGCCTCGAGGATCTCGGTATGGCCTTGGAGCCACTGGAGGGACAGAAGGCACGGCCAGGGAATGTCACCTCTGGCACTTGTTCTCCGTTACAACCACTTTGTTCAACACCCCTGACACCTGGAGAGCTTCACTTTGATCCCTTTCTGTCTTCATCAACAGGCTGAGGCACAAACTGGGAAGGGGAAAAACCAGAGGCTGTTGTTTTAAGGGTTGCAACAGTTTTGTTTCTCCTGCACGGAGCAATTCCACTGTCTCAGCTTTATGTGGTGAACAGAAAATGCAGTTTCGAGTGCTTTGGTTTAGATTTCCAAGCCGCTGTTAAAAAAGAGCCCAAATGTAAGGGAACATTGCTGTCATCTGAGGGCTTCTTCATGAAAGGAGCTCAGTTCAAACAGGAACGAGCACCTACGACCTAAAATATCTCAGCACATTTGACAACCTCATTGAAATCTTCAGCAGAGAGGCCTGCTGTCAATTTTACAGGTGACAATTGAGGCAGAAAACGCGGGGTTGTGAGGCTGTTTCTTCCACTGACGTTCACAACTTCGTTTGAAGAAGTCTTCACCCAACAGTTTTGCTCACATCCCAGAGCAGCAAAGCATTTGGGGACAGGCAGAACCTCAGTGCTGGGAGTTTTCTGATTAATTCTCTGCCAGTTCCTCACAGGACTGGCTGTCCTAAAAACATTGATAATTTGGGGCTTGGATTCATACAGGATGTGGCGCAGGACTGAGAAAGGAAAAGCGTGTGATGGTTTATTATTTATTTCTGCTGTTTTGGTGGCATTTTCTGGGGCTTTATTGAAGTGCTCGTTAGCACAGCCTTGCCTGCCTTGTCATCTACCGAGATAAAGAAAACAAACATTTGCATATGCAACGAAAATGCAAATGAAGGACCACCCTAAATGTTCTTCACAGAAAAACCAGAGTATGGCTGGTGCTGTAACCCCTCTTTGAGTGTTTTATGCAAATATTTAGTCAGGTATACATCAGAAAAGGTGTTTGGGGTAAAGGAATGAATCAAGAGAGCACTAAAACGGTACCAGGTTCCCAACTCTCGCAGCATAAATGGAAATATCATCCTAGAAACACTGTACATGGAATGCTTTGCATCCATCACTTTCTGCACTTTTCCCTTTCCTCCCCCTCAGTGTTTTGGTTTGTGATCTGCTTCCAAACCCCTCGAATTCTCCAGCTGGGAAAGCACAAAATCAAATTTTGGAGCTAATACCTGATTCTTCCCTTTGTGTATATTTTATTTTGCCATTTTCATTTTTAGCTGCAGTGTAATGTTTTCCCTGCTCCCTCGAGAAATTTTGCTTAGAAACAGACCTGAAATTTCAGATTTTATTCCCTTTCCCTCCACTGTCCTAATTCTTATAACACATAATTTTGAATTCTTTGTGGTCATTGAACTTCTCTCTCCATCTTTGAACCGTCTCGCTGGCTGAGAAATGCACTGAAATACTGATACTGCATCACGGTAAGGGAGGTAGGAAAATGGTTATCACCCCAAAAATCACCTCAAAAAATCTCTGTGTGGTCCAAAAACAGAGCAGAATTTTTTGTGGTGAACACAGGTGTGAAGGAAAGCTGAGTGGAACAAGCACAAGCAGACCTCTCATTTTACATCCCGTACCTATCTTTTTTTCCCTTTTTTTGTTCATTTCCTTTTCTCTATATGGGACCTCAGACCAGAAAGATTGTTACAACTGGAGGAGTCAATTCTTCAGTTTATGCAGCCCATTAGTACAATTCCACTTTATTTAATAATTAATGGCCATTTCAATTAATTGAGCAGGAATATTCAAGTTTAACGAGCTCATTTACTTAAAGCTACAGACTGGAGCCCTTTGCTGAACCAATGCTCAGGGATCTGCCTTCCTTGCAGTGCCCTCCCAGCAGTTTTCCACCGGAATTTCCCATTTGCCCCCACATTTCTCTGACTTTTCCAGGGCTTTTCGTGCCTCTGACAGATGAATCCTGCCTGCTGGTATTTGCAATTCATATTTAACAGCATCGTGTAACCATCATTCAGAGCTGTGTTCCTGTTCTTCCCTTCCTGATCAATAGCTAAAGCAATTGGCAGTAAAAGTCAAATAGGAAATTAAGGAAGTATAAAAGGTAAAATTGCCCTGGAATGCCACTCTCAAAGTCTATAAGAGACTGATTTCATTACAAGTTATTTCCCCAGGTTTGAGCTTTTCTCAGTTGCTGGTTATTGATGCGGCAAATTTTATTTCCACATTTAACAGATTTTAATCTGTGCAACGTTTCTGTATCAAAATGAACGTGGAGATGCTTCTTACAAGGTTTACCTGGCCACAAAGCTGTGGGGACTTCTCCCAGGCTGGCCCTGAGCCTGTCATTCCGAGTTTAGCAGCAGATTCCCCGGGACAGTTGGAAAGGCTGGACCCTGGTGACACATTCACAGTGCAGCAATTCCACTTTGTCCATAACCTTCAAGGACCCAGAACTATTCCCATGTTGGAATGCACGGGGTTTGTGTCCTATGTTAAGGCTGTAGAGCTCCAGGTGGGAATAATTAAACACGTAATTAATGTTTGGGAGCCCAGGGAAACTCCTACAATGAGGCAAAACACAGCTCCTGTCATACACAGCTCTGACCTGACAGAATTGTTCTTAATACAGAAAAATCTGTGCAACAAAGTGTGGCAATTCTTGAGCCAGTCTATAAAGGTACCACAAACACCATTAAACCCCCAAAACAACAGCACCCACCCCGTTTCCCACTCCTGACAGAAGATCTTGACTGTGCTGAAACCACCTCTCAACAAAACCTTTCAGCATTGCAAATGAGAATAAAGTTAAGAAATGTTTGGACCAGCTCTAAGAATTCTTTTTTTTGATCACTTGGGCCCGGAGATTTCCACAGAGCTGGGAGAGCAGAAGGAACTTTGCACACATCCATGGCATCCAGAGCTTGGAAAATGCAGGCAAGTTCCCAGATTTCCAGCAGTAGCTGTTGTTACACAGCTGATAAATACAACTAACTTCCATCTGCCATTGTAAAATGATAGTTTTAACCCCCCAAATTTATAACTTATTATCTGACCTATCCTTAGCAGCCCATACACTGCAAATATTCACCTTTGAAAGCTGCACTGCTCACTTTGGAAGATAAAAGCAAAAACCTGCCTTTGTTGTCTATGGCAACATAACCCAGTGTGGGGGAAATGGTGTGTGAAATCAGAAATCCTACAGTTTTCATTGTTAATACAAGTCTTAAAACTTGATTTAGGTAACACCTGCCTGTGTTGCAGCAGCAGGTTTGCTCTACGGTACAAAGAGCTTTGGAGCTTTAACTAAAACAATTAAAGTGTATTTGATGTTGGAAAACTCACCCCCTCACTCTCTGTATTGGCTTTTCTAACCTGCCAAGCCGAGGCTGTTGAGGCTGCCAGTGATTGCAGAGGGGAGCCCAGGAAATGCTCCTGTTCTGGGGACTCCAGCTCAGTCCTGCTCGGTCACCCAGCGTTTTCTGCACTGCTGGTGCAGCCAGCACCGCTGTGACGAGGAGGGGACGCAGGCTCAGGTTTGTTTTTCAGGTGCCACACACTGAAGTTCACACTCCTCGGGCAGCTTTGAACACATTTTAGAGAGCCCACCCTGACTCATCCCTTTAGCTGGCGGCAGAAGCAGTTTACAGCCATTCCTGCATCTGAAGTCCTTTTATTCAGCCATAAATCAATTCAATGTCTGTTCAGGTCAATGTAAGAAACTCCTCAGAAAGAGGCAGGAGTTCACAGCCTGTGGCACTCCCTGTTCCCCAGAGTTTAGTTTGTGGATGCACAATATGGGATCCCTCCTGAGATGAATGCAAACAGATCTTTAATAGAACAAAAACCCACGCCAAAGCCCTTGCAGCTTTTGCTGTAAGGAATCAGGCTCTGAATTAGTCTAATTCCCCCTGGGAATTCATTGCACTCCAAACCCTTCATCACTGCAAACACCTTTAGGATTGTTGCTGTTTCTCCACTGATTTTACAGGTGACAGAACCCTGGAAATGCTGGAATAGACTTTTCCTCTCCTTTGCTCATCAGCAGCCACAAATTGTATCACTCCTGTCTGTGCAGGGAATAAACACGATCGTGCTGAGCAGTAAATTGCAGTCAGGAACCCACAGATTATATCCAGGAGTGTTTGTGGGGAGGGCTCCCACCCCCCTGTGCCCAGATTCACTGCCTTCGCTGGCACTTCATTATGTGCAACCCTCCTGCTGGAATTGCTGAGGAAAATGGTCGGGGCTCTCCTTTCTCTGCTGCTCCCAGGGAAATCCCAGGGCTGACAAACTGAGCAGGGTTAGAGACATCAGTAATCTCTGTCTGGAGACTACCAGCATCCCTTCAATTAAAGCACGATGCCCACACAATTAAATGATCACTTAAGGAGGAAAGAACCAGTCTTGCAGTTCACTCCAACTTTTTTGAGAAGTGTTTCACAAAGACTTAAAATAGAAGGAAATAATTTTCTAGTTAAAAATCCTCCCAGTGCATTATTCTGGCAGCTATTATATCTGTGATATATCTGATGGTACTTTTTTTTTTTTAAAACCCCAAACAAGACAATAAAGCACGGTGTAAATTGGTATCATGGGATAAATACAGTATGGGCAGAGCTGTGGAATGAAAATAAATCAAAGTGCTTTGTCATGCACTTGATCTTAGCATAGAGGAAGTTATTTTCTATTTGTAATACGCCCCCTGAATACTGTTTCATATTAAATGATAATGCAGAAACCTTGTGTAGCTGAGCAGGAGGAGAAAGATGAGAGTATGTCAAAAAAAAGATGATGTAGCCATGAAACCCTGCCCTGCTGAACTCATTGTGAATTCTGAAGGTTGTTTCAGCAAAACCAGCACTATCAGAACTAATCTTATATGTGATGGAGGAAAAAAAATCCTAAGTTCTGTTGAGCTGAATCACTTTCTAAAGGAAAAGTAATCCAGTTTTGACAGGGCCAAAAAAAATTGTGAGAAAAGATTTTGACAAATAATGATAGTAAGTTAGGCAAGAGGTGATGAATGCAGTGCTTTGTGTCTAATTGTGTGCCTGGAGTACAAAACCTTTATTTCAGGAATAAAGTGCTATGATAGCTGCCACGTATCAAATCTATCAGTGCACAGCATCCCCCAGAAACTTCCGTTTTAAGTCATCCAGAGCTTCTGAAATAACTGTCAGGTTAAATGAATTATTAGCCCTAAGACAAGAATGTTCTTTGCTTTTATTACTCAACAGAACTCTTTCATCTGATTAAAGTTCTGTTCGGATCATGTGGCTGCTTTATCTCTGCCACACTGAATTATTAATTACAATTATTAATTACAAATCTTCCCTTTTGGTTATTGGGACTATTTTCATCACAGAATTTTTACTGAGAGTGATTTCCAGCTGCATCCTGAGCTCAAACAGTTTAGGGGAAATGAGAGCAAGATTAAATATTAGCTCTGCTTTAATTCCAAGCTTTACATTTGTTCTGCTAACACTTTCATAGAGCTGGCTGCTTCTTGTCACAGCAATCTCTGCTCCAGGTCAGTAATTAATTAGCGGGACAACGAATGAGTAATTTATTGACTTGCAGGACAAAAGATGACTCGAAATCACTGGGCTATGACCAGGGCCGTGGCTTGTGCCAGAAAGATTGTGCAGGAATTTGATTATTTGGAATTTCTACCCAAGAACCAACGCACAAACAGCACGTGCAGTGTTGGAGTCAAACGGCCAGAATCAGTAAATAGGAAACACTAAATTAATCCAGGTTAGATCAGTGCTAGATCCTCCGTAGCTGATCAATTAGTTGGATGGATTTATACCCCAATCTTTCCAGAGGTCCAAGTCAAAGGTACAGTGGTGCTTTCTGCTAAACGCTGGAGGAAAACACCACATCCCACCCAAACCCTGCAGCAGGCAGGTGTTCGCTCACCTGTACCCATTCAAACAGCAACGACCTGCATTTTACCCCCAGAGACAAAGGGGAGTAAGTGTGAAATTGTTGTTTATTTAATATATCCCTTGCACACGCGCCCAGCGGTGATTTTCCCCAAAAGGCTGTGCATAAGAGACCCTGCATATTAAAAATAGATTGGAGCAGCCCAGAGCCCTTCCCTGGCCAGCTCTTCCTTCATTTCTTCACTGACAGCTCCCTGGCAGTTGCTTTCTTGCTTTTTGTTTGTTTTCAAATGCAAACTTTGCTTCCCCCCATTTCTGCTAAGCTCGCCAGCCTTTCAACAACACCATTTTCAATAATTCCCTGAATAATATCTGATGTCTTCAAACTTTTATAGCACTTCAGGTTTGCAAGCTGGAAGGGTTTTTTGCAGCCTCTGAGGCTGCCACAAATCAGAGAAAATACAGCAAAATACACTTTCAAATGGAGAATGTTCTTAAAAACAAGTCTATTTTTTCCTGCAATGATGTAAAATAACTGGAGGTTTAAAGCCAAATGGACTCCTTCACCTAGGAAATAAGAAATAGCTCTGTGAAAATATTTTTCCAGGCAGATGCAGAACCCCAGTGCAGACAGAGTGCAGAAAATTCACATTCCAGTGCGGAGAGAGCTCCCACCTCCCTGTTTCACCAAAGTTACCCGGCCAAAATTCAGTTTTCATCATTTAGGGAGTGGCTGGGAAGGCTCAGATCACTGCAGAGCACACTCAGGTATGGCTGCAGCTGGTCCTGGGTGAGCCTTGGTGGTCCTCTAGTATTCAGTAGAGAAAGAGTTTTGGGTTCAGTTTCCTTTAGTTCAGGGTGTGGGAGATGAGTGCTCATGCTTTGAAACATCAAAAGCGGGGCTTAATCACAAAGAAAAATAAATGAAAATGAAAACCAACCCTGGACTTGATGGTGTTCACTGCTCCCTCCGACCTCGTGCGCGGTCAGGAGTGTGACTGCAGTTCTGTGCTCCAGCCAGGCTGATTCCAGCAGGCAGCAGCCAGGGGAAGGCTCTGGGAACCCACTTCTTTTGGGCAGACGCAGAATGAGGAGCAGATGCCGTGAGGCAAAGCAAACTGATAACATTTCATTCTTTCGCTGTGGTTCGTCACGGGAAGGGAAATCAGTTTGGTGTGTCTGTAAAGCAGACTGTGTTTTTAAAAAAATTTCTTTTTTTTTTTTTTTTCCTTAAAATGATTCTGCAGAGTTGAATTTAAGGTTACTGAAAAGTTAATGAAAAGTTACCAAGAAAGCCAAAAATAGCTCGGGGCTCTGCTCCATTTCAGGTTAGTGTTCCAGAAGTAGAAAGTTGGTTTAGCACCCAAAAGATTCTTCTTGCAAGATTATTTCGGGCAAGGAACTTTGTAATGAAAGATGATCTCAAATGCTTCTCTCAGACACCAAATTTCATGATTGCAGGAAGAGACAAAGACTGACAACAGAGCAAACAGGAGGATCCTGGATTTTCCTTTGAGATTTACTCCTGGGGCAGAATTGAATTTTGCCCTTTCACATCCCCGAGAAAGCTCACGGATTTCCCAGCCAAGAAATCCAAATTTCCCAGCCAAGAAATCCAAATTTGCCCCGTGGCACCTGGATTTTCTGAATTTAGATCCCCTTCCTTCTGCTTTAGTTTGGATGGGCACATTCTGAAAACAATACTTTTACACCCGTTCTTTACCTGTAAACGGAAATTGAACACTTGGCCACAGCAAACCAAATACTGAATAACTGCAGAACCTGTGGTGGGCTCCAAATACCCCAGCACAGAAAGGCAAAGGTCCAGAAGGACATCCCACACCTGAGAGATGCAAACTGAGCACCATTTATACTAAAAATTAAAATCCCTAGCCCGTGACAATACCTGGGCAATAATAAATGCTGGAAAAGATCTGAAAATTCTCTCTGGAATTAGTTTTATTGACTTGTTTCCTGATGTTTTACCAACTTTTTCCTCACTAGTTAATAATTCCCTGGGCAAAACCCACTGCTGCAAGTATTTGGCACCAGTTCCCATCTGAGAGATATATTTTATTGTTTTCAGCATCACCCTTTACTATAAACAATTATTAAAACCCTTTCTGTATCTTGAATTGAGGAATATTCTGCTGCTTGGATAGGGAAAAAAATTTTTTTTAAAGCAACATCATCTCTACTGGTTGTGCTGAAATATTAAAAAATATAAATTATTTATATAGAGACAGCCACAATGTCTTCTGCAGAACATCACAAATATAAATTACATCCAATGCTTGATTCAGGATGTTGAATTGGCGAGCAAACATCCACCTGAACTCACTTCATTTCATTTTCTTCTTTTTAAAATCAATGTTAGCAACAATAATATTGGAAATCGAGCTCAACACTTTGAAAATGGGGAGGAAAAAAAAGTCCCATCAGCTGTAAACGATGTCTGCCAGTCACTAGAACAAAACCAAGTGCATTTATTGAAGATGAAGATGTGCTCTGAACGAAAGGGAGCACAGGATTTTTATTGCAGCAATAAAGACCTTCATCAAACCATCTCGTAGATATTGTCTCAGCACGGGAGCTCTGAGCATTCTCTGCAGGACAGCTGCAGAGCAAAATGCCACCCCAGAAAACTCCCAGCTCTTTAGGACTCTTACTGAAGTCTTTATTTAATTATGTTGGAGTAAACCAAGCACTGCTTTAACACCAAAATTACTTAATAAGAAGAAAAAACCTTCCAGAGAGCATTTCCCTCTCACATAAGTGATCCTAAACAAAATTCCAGCTTTCAGGGTGGATTTTCATTTGCTTGGCTGTAAAGAATTCACTTTTTTTCCCATGTTTTAGCAGAGCTTTCTTGTCTTTTCTTAAGCCTCTTCACGATTCCTCAAGTCTGTGAGGAGTTCCAAGGGCCCAGCCCAAGGTGGGACTTTGCTGTGCCATTTATCCAGGATTTCCAGCAGGATCCCCTGCAGGAACACGTGGATATCTGATTTAAGGGCCAAGTCTTTGGCTCCCTGGTTTGGAGTCTACCTCTTATTGGCTTTTACATTTCTATATCTTTGTAGCATTTCAGCCTCTGTGGCTGCCTGCCAAAAACCTGGAAGAATCAAGGAAAAACAGAAGGTGCTGAACTCAAAAAACGGATTTTTTTTTAACTCTGGATTGCAAGTCTGGCTGAATCTCTGGTTGAAATCGTGCACTTCGGCGAGTCTTAACAAAGGTAGGGAATTGTCGAGGGTGTTTCCCCTCCCTGTGCTGTTCCTGTCTCTTTTCTCTCTCTCCCACACCCGGGGATGATTTGGGCTGGCACATGAATGATCCCATATGTGCCATTATGACAGCAGACATCTGCTACCCATCGAGATGTCAGCTTAATCTGACAGGAAAGCGTCTCCCAACACATGCCCAGGCACCAGCCAGAATGCTTCCTGACCTTTGGATATTTACTTGGAGGAATCAAGTGCACATCGGATGAAATCAGAATTAAGTACGAAAAGACGTGGTGTGAGTTTGTTCTATTCAGTGGAGCTGGGGATTCGGGGATGTTTTATTTTTATTCTTTTGCCACAGAAGTGACCTGCTTACAGCAGGAGTGGCCGGGGAAATGCACAGCCACTTTTACTCCATGGTGAAGGGACAAATTCCAGTAGATCCATTGGGTATAATCTGCCATTCAGTCATGGAATCACAGAATAATTTGGTGGGAAAACACCTCCAGGATCATCGAGCCCAAGCTGTCACTGATCCCCACCTTGTCCCCAGCCCAGAGCTCTGAGTCCCAGCTCCAGGCCTTCTTTGGACACCTCCACCACCTCCCTGGGCATCCTCTTCCAATGCCTGACCACCCTATCCAGGAGGAAATTCCTCCTAAATATTCCTCCTTCTACTGTATTTCCACTAGATTTCCATGAGATCCGAACACAGAGAACTGTGGGATAGAGGATATCACTTCCAGCTCCTCCAGGTCCCTGGAAACCAGAAGGATCCCCCAAGTTCTGTCCAGTGAGAGAGAAAACGAGTGATGGACCATCAGTTGTGCATAAATTCTGATAAAAGAATATCACAAAAATTTAATTTTAGGTAGGTGGCAGAAACCAGAGGAAAAAATCAGCGGGATGGTAGGGAAAGCTCTGTTTTGGCAGGATTGGCAATACTGAGAAATCTCCTGAATTAAAGCTGGATGTGCTTAGTGATTTAGATAATTATTTTGTCAGAATAAAACACGGCCAGCAATTGCATTGCTGTTCAGAGCCATCAGACTGTCACACGGAGGAAGAGGAGGCCAGGGTATTTTACAGTGGATTTTCAGTGCGGGATTTGTACAGCAGATTTTGATTGTTGGAGGGGTGGTACTGGGAAACCAGGCTTGTCAATCACCAGTGTTATTTCAACAGAAAAACAGCAAAAGAGGGAAAACTTTTTAATCTGAAGGAGCTCAGTCTGGGAAGAGAGGCGGCTGTTGGTGTAATCAGCTTGGAATGACAGGCTCAGGAATAGAAATGCAGCACGAGTTTAAATGCCTTCATCCAAAGGTGTCAAATCCACCTGGAATGTGCAGCCCAGCCTGGGGGAATGAAAGGGAAGAGCTCCAACCTAATGGGTTGAAAAAAGAGCTCTGAGAGTGGAGACCTGCTCAAAAGCCAAGCTGAGTTAGGCTTTGCCAAAGGATATTAAGGAGCAAAAGGCCTTTCATCAAGATAAATAAAGGGAGAACAAGAGTAAAAGTGGCCTGCTAGGCAGTGAGGATGGGGTCGAGAGCAAAGATAATTTAGATATTAACCCCAAAATGGGGCTGACTTCCACTGCAGTGCAGGGGCAGGAGCAGAAAGGGGGAATGTTCTGTGATTCATCACCAGGGCCAGGGCAGCAGCAAAGCCCTGAGGGTTTCCTGCCCTTCAGGGGAGGGAGCCCGTTCATCTCCATCCAGGGAGCTGAAAGGAAGCAGCCGGTCTGGGAGCCAGCACTGATGGAACCTCCTCTGCACGGGCACGGGCTGGGGGCTGGAGAGGGAATCCATCTGTGCAGAACCACAACTGGGCCGTGGCAGTGCCCTCGTGGAGGGGGAGAGTCACAGGAGGAGGCTGGGGGAGCTCAGCATCTTCAGCTGAGCAAGCAGAAGGCTGAGAGGTTATAAAAATCCTCTATCAGCTTCTCGTGGAACAGAGATAAGGGAGGGAGAAGTGCTATTAAGCAAAAAATAACCCCAAAATTGGGACCAAATAAAGCAAAAGACAGATGAACACATTGACTGGGCACGAAATTAGGTGGGAGCCTTCAAGACTGTCTGGAGAGTGCTCCCTGGTTGAAGTGATTCATCCTCCTTTTCCATGGTCATTTCAATGTTGGTGTGGTGGTTCTCCATCTTTCAATTTATGGAAAGGATGACAAATGCAGAATCACAGAACCACAGAATATTCTGAGTTGGAAGGGACCCCAAGATTATCGAGTCCAGCTCTTAAGTGAATGGCCCATCCAGGGACCAAACCCACAGACTTGGTGTTTTTAGCACCAAATACATCAACGTTTAGAATTTGTCAAACCTTTTCATCAATAGAAAATTCCTTTTCTTCTGGAATTCTTTTCCCTTTTTGCATTTGAAACCTAACTAATTACTGGTAGCAATATGCTAATGATCAGAACAAAAATTTTGAGCCTTGCTTAGAGTCTGAGTACCTTTTTCTAAGTGTTTCATGGTTTAAAGCCTGTTAAAACCCCAGCAGGACACAAATATCCCATTTTAAGGAGTTTGCAAGGATCAAACCCATGGAGTGAGTCTGACCAGAGCAAGCAGCATCATGAAAGTGTTCACAAGGAGGGAAGCACCACAGGCATTTAATCCTTTACAACTCAGAGGCACCTGCAGGTGTTTGATGTTCCTCCCCTCCCCACCGAGCTGGGAGCAGAGAGAAGCTCTCAGATAAACTTTTCTCAGAAAAGCTCAGGTTTTGGTGGATCAGCCGTGAGCTCGTTCCACAGGGCTGTGAAGCCCCTGGAGGTTTGTCACAATAAATACCACGGTTTTTGGCCAGCCACCATCCAGGCTCCACTTCCTCTGAGCAGCAGTGACAACTCTGACCTCCCCATGGTCACTGCTCTGACAAATCCTGGAGTGCTTCACCCTGGATCAGCTTGAGAGCTCCGCTAATTTCTTCCCCATACGTCGTGGTGCCGTGGAAATAACGTGAATTGATTTAACTTGGTGACCTTTCACAACTGTCAGCCCATAGAGCCTCCAGCTTTCCTGAGCGTCCCTGGCCCTGCTGAAAGGCAGGAGGGAAGGGGGTGTAGTGTGGAGTCATGGATGTGCTGGGGCCTGAGAGGTTCCCTGATGAGCTGCAGTGCCAAGGAAAAGGACAATCCATGGGAAAATGACCTCCTTTGGTTTTGAGATGTCTCTCAGGCCCTTTCGAAGCGAGCAGTCACGGCTCTGAAATGCCCTGCACATAAATGCATTTCAGAAACCTCCTGGATTGTAGTTATTACAAAAATACTCATAGGAATTAGAATATGAAAGCAGATAAAAGACTCCATTTCAACACTTTCTGCTACATAGATTATGCTATTAAAATCTGACAAGTTGGCAATCAAAATAAAGCACTGGCTTTGTTCAAAAGTAATAAAGATTCAGACTCTGCAACTGTGTTAAGCAGCTCCAGGAGAAAAAGGAATAGTCTGAGTATTTGGTTCTTGCTGTCATCGTTCCTCTGGTCTCTCTAGGCACAAATGATAGTGAGAATATCCTGATTTTTGCTTTTTCTGACAGATACAGTGAATCCAACCCAATGTGTAGGTTTAAATTAACCCGTTTCATTTTGTCATCCACGATAAAACAGATCTGCCCAGACAGATCTGCTCAAGTTCATGAAAGCAGAATTTTCAGTGAGTTGATCTACTTAATAGAAAGAGCCTCATAAAAGTCAGAAAAACTCTTTAAAATGAACTGGTAGAAAACAGGAGAAGCTCTTTTTAGCGACTTGAGGCAGCAGTAACACACGTGAGCTGACTGGCAATCCAGTGCCCATTTTCACCCTGAATTCCCACTGTGCATGTTCAACACAGACCTGTATTTGCAAGTCAGTCCTGCTGGTTATTTATACTCATTTCTGCTCAGCCTCTGTCTGATATTTACAGATATCCGTGCAGCTGGTAGCTGTAAATGCTGCCTCCATAAATATTTGAACGCTGCAGAAGATGCTCGGTTTTGTCTTCTCTCTTGTGTAGCGTCTGTTTGGCCACCTGCAAACAGCTCTGACCTGACCTGAGCTGGACTTGCAGATAAAGGTGTTGAGCACCGGCCATCCTGGTGAGATGTCACAGAACCCAGGGAATGGGTTGGGTTGGAAGGGACCTTAAAGATCCTCTCATTCCACCCCCAGGGACGCCTTCCACTGTCCCAGGCTGCTCCAAGCCCTGTCCAACCCGGCCTTGGGCACTGCTGATAGCATGGGGTTAACGTGTTCCTAAAATCATGGTAGCTAAAATGGGCCTTGGAAACGGGAGTGGGCATTGTCTTTACTAGAACCCTGCGAACCTACACCTGCGTGCCCACCTGCATAGGAGATGATGTTAAATGTGATAGCTATTTAGTAAATATCAAGCATTGTCTTTACTGGAACCCTGCGAGCCTGCACCCGCGTGCCCACCTGCATAGGAGATGATGTTAAATGCAATAATTACTTAGTAAATATCAAGCATTGTCTTTACTGGAACCCTGC
>VWPU01017388.1:102195-138530 GCA_013398955.1 Callaeas wilsoni
AGTATAAAATCATCTCAAATCCATGTCGGAGTCAGATTTGGGTTTGTCTGTACCCCTAATTCCCAGAGCTCTTCAATAAAAGCACCTGCATATAATCATCCAGTGATTATGTGTTTCCATGCTAACACTGCCAGGGACCCAGGGGCAGCCACAGCTTCTCTGGGAATTCCATTCCAGGGCGTCCCCACCCTCACAGGGAGGAATTCCTTCCTAAAGTCCCGGTATCCCAATATCCCAACTAACCCTGCTCCCCGTCGGTTTGCAGGTGGCCTCCTCTGGCCTTGCTGATTCCTTCTGCCCCTCACAGAGTTCGTGCTGCAGCTGCTTGCGAAGAACAAACAGAATTCTCTTCCCAAAAATCGAGTTCTTCTTTTGTTCCCCATGCTTCATTACCCTCACCATCAGTTTGGCAATTCCGCTTTTCAGTTTTAAAGGCTCTTTTTTCCATGTGGGAATATATCAGCAAAGAATTCCTAATCTGCCCTGTCAGCTGTCTGCTGAAGAGAGTGATTGATGCCCTGAACTTTCTGAAAACTCCCAGCCAAGCTGTCTGTCACTGCTGGTTTGCCACTACAGTTGTTCTTGACCCAGGCAGCTCCTTCTCCACATGCAGGTGCTTTATTTCACTTTAATTTCCTTATATAAAAAGACGGCATCGGAATGGTTTTGATTTAAGGGACGTTGCAGGTAGCACCGAACTACAGAAAATTCATTGCAATCAGAGTAGGTTTGTTTGCTTAATGAATTTTAAAAAGAAAGCGTATATGAATTACAGATTTGAATTTTGTCTCCTAAGAACAAGGTAAATGTTTTGGGACCCGTTTTTTACAGTTGCCGTCACGCATAGGAGGCACCAGAGGAAAAATTCTTTAGTTTAAGAGTGAAATTCCCCAAAAGGGGTGCCAGCCCCTGGAATAAATTCCTGGCAATTTTCTAACGTGGAGCCAAGGAAGCCAAGCACAAAAATATCTTTGGAAGACTTAAATAAAGTTGCTGACGAGAGTCACCAGATTTTAAAGATTAAATTAAGTTCCCTGGTTAGAAGAAACTTCTCCGTCCTCTCCAAACCAGTATCATTTCTGGTGATAGATGGGGTTTTTTGTCAAGTTGCCCCCATCTTATCCATTATTAGTAGACTGGGAACGCTGTTGCAAAGGGGGAAGAAAGCGGGGATGATGAATCCTTCCCCTTTCAGTTGCTGCAATGCCCTGAGATCTGAAGCAGATCAGTGCTGGAAACACCGAGTTCAAACCCAACCACGCAGGAATAACAGAAACTGGAAGTGTCTGTTCCGTGGCAGTGCTGTGGAATTCTGACCAGGCAAGAGATCCCTGAGTGACTGCAGAACAGCCCCTGAGGCTGGGCGCTTATGGGGGGCTCAGTGGAGGAAAGCAAACGAGACGCTGGGATGCAGGGAGGTGCTGGAGGAATAGCAAGGAGGTTCCTTGGAGCAGCCCTTCCCCAGAAGGCCAGGAGATGGTCACCGTGCTTCCAGGAGAGCCTGAGAGCAAGGAGCGGATGATGCAGCCGGGAAAGGATCAGCTGGGAAAAGGAGCAGGGAAAAATGTGTCATTTTCTACTTGGGAAGAAGTCGAGATGAGGGCAATGAGAGCGGGTGAAATCACACAGGCAACGTGAAGGAAAACAGTGGTGCTGACACTTCCTAAAATGTGGGGGCTTGGGTGGATTGATACCTCGAGATTCATCTCCAGATCACCAGAATAACTCAGGGAACAGACAACACTGGCTACAATTCCAAATCTGGCAATACAGGCAAAAAATCAGTTGTTTTCCATTCTGGAACTTGCTACAATTGCTCCTTTCTTTGCCTCTAAAACAGATTTGATTTTCCAAGTAGCCAAAAATATTTAAAAGGACAGCACAAGTTTAAAGAAAAAAAAATTAATTTATGAGTTGATAAAAGGGATGCTTAAAATGTCCTCACAAGGTAACACGATACAGAAAGGAACTGGTTGGAGAGGGAAGCCAGCTCCCACTTCAGCTGGGCATCATTTATAAATTTGAAGGAATGCAGTCATAAATAAGCCAAGCGCAGGCTGGGCTTATATTGTATTTTTTATGATAAGATTTACATTAGTCTTAACTTGTAGTGGGGGCTCCTGAGCCCTGAGGCTGTTTCCCGACGGTGTGGAAGCAGCATTGTTATTCACTCCTGCTGGAAGGTCCACAGGCCTGTCCAGAACCCAAATTAGTGGCAGGAGCCAGAGTCTGTCTGTGCTGGCAGAGACCTGGGGTTGGCTCCCCGAGGGCTGCAAGGAAAAGCTGCAAAAATCAGAAAGAGAAGCGTGGCGAGGCCTGGAAATGAATAATCAGGGCTGACCTTAACCCACACATTTCGCTTGTGACCTCATTATAATTATTAGGCTTGAAACAGGCAGAAGGAGCAGGGAGTGAATATTTTGCCATGGTTGTTGCCAGGAGCTTTGTGTATTCCCTCTCTTTCTCTGTCCGTGCGTGTCTCCTCTTTATCTGTCTGTGCACGCTCTGGCTTAAACCTGTGTGGCCTTTCCAGCACAGATATTCCCCAAAACCAGCACAGATGGCTTCACCAGCTCTTGATGTACTTTTTTGGGAGTTCAGGCACTAATAGCACCCATTTGGCCACTGCCATGTGTTCTGGCAAGTTAAATTCCCCCAAAAAATGGTTTTGAAGGTGTAAAATCCTTTGGGTTCTCAGCAGCAGCAGCAGCACGAGGAGATGTCTGAGTCTCTCTCCAAGGTATCCACAGAACCCAATGAAATGCTGGAGTCTCTTAAAGAAAGGAGAAGGGTTGAACTCACAAATTGTGGGAGATCCCAAAGGAATCACCTTATCCAAGGCAACAAAAAGATGCATTGACACAAGGTTAGTGTTGAAGGAAGCAGGGTTATAAAGAAATAGCCACTGTTCTCTGTCACTGCTGGCTGCCTCGGTGTCCCCAGAGGCACAGCCCACACTCAAACTCCTCTCTCCTTTCTGCAAAGCAAGGAAAGCTGCCAAATCAGGGAGCTCCATGTCTCTGGTCCCTGTGTGCTTCCAATGGAACCATAAAGAGACACCCCCAAAATAAAAAATTGATCTGGAGTAAGACCAGAAATTGTTCCTCAGTGCTCAGGGAACACCGCCCTGTTGAGCTGTTGCTGGATTATAGGGTATGGAAGTGTCTGCCTGGCAGGTGAGGCACAAATTCCTCCAAGTATCCTCTACTCCCATCCCAATTTGTCCAAGAAATGGTCTGATCTTTCCACACCATCACTTTGTTACAGGAACCCAAGCCAATTCCATCGGCTGCTGTGCCGGAGCAGAACGGGACACGTGAAATATGTTGTCACTTAAGCATTCCACGGGCTGAAACAGAAACCAGGAAAGGCTTCTTCCTTTAGGGAGCGTTGATTTCAGGTTGATGGCACTGCCTCTTGGAGCTGGGAAGGTCAGCACTTTGCACCCATTGATTTCAGGGACAGCACAAACAGCCTCTCATTACTCAGGAAGTTGTTTTTTCTGGTTTTTGTGTGTGTTTGGTTGTNTTCAGGAAGTTGTTTTTTCTGTTCCTTTTTTTTTTTTTTCCTGGAGGGTGTAAAGGAGAGTCTTCTCCAGGAAATATAATAAAGAATAATTGGTGCAAGTAAATTAAAAAATGCAAGTGTGATGAAGTCTGTTACTGCTGAATCCTTTAACCAGCGAAAGTAGAGTTAAATCAGCTCCACATTCTCCTGTGTGGGCACTCAGTAGCTCAGATCCCAGAAATGATGCATGGAAAGAGAAATTAAAACCTGCTGAAATTTAAAATAAAACCCAAGCAAACCACATCTCATCATGCATTTTAACTGTGGATCAGGCAAAGAAAATCTCTTGCTGATTCAAAGAACTGACCTAAGTCTGCTCTAAGTTCAATCTCCTAATTAAAGAGACCAACCTTAGAAAAACCACCCTATAAATAAAGACTACCTTAGAAGACCACCAAGCTGGGGTTTTTTGATGGTTGCCTGGCAAACAAAGGGATAAATCCACTGTTCACTGCTCACCTGCTCTTGTTTCATGTGATTCATGCCAAGAGGAGGCCGGCCTCAGGAATGATTTGCAGTAAAGATCTGTTGGCTGCCCAGCCAGCCGTTTTTCACTGAAGACAATCAGACTGCTCTTGCTCAGAGAGCTGATGCTCGTCTCCAGACTGGCTGGGCTTTGAGTCCTCTGCAGAGATTTCAGACGCCTTTGTTCAACAGTTCCTTCCCTTTGCAGAGCCCATCTCACAGAGCTCCAGTCTGGCTTTCCCCTCTGTTTTATGCTTGTTCTACCATGTCAGAAATCTCCTCAGGTTATTGTGTTTTAAATGCACTGGGTCAATACCAAATAATCTCTATTCTAATGCACAGCAGCAAAATTTTATCCTAAATCAGTCCAAATCTCCTCAAAGTGCCTCTTTCATCAGCAGGTAGAAGAGGGAAGAAAACTATTGCAAACATCTTGGTTACGACTGCGTAGCTAATAAAAAAACCCAAACAAAAACCTCTTGTACCATTTCTTTGTCTGGTAATTGGTAGTTTTAAATTCCTAAAATGCAGATAATGAATAGAAACACAGCAGAGTTGTTCTTAACCACAGCATTACAGGGATCTTGGATGCCAGATGGAGCCTTGTGGATTTTAATAACAGCCTGATTTTCTGAGGTTCTTTAGGAATTAGATATTTTTTATAAACTGTTAGCACAGAACCAGCCATAGGAATTTTACTCTCATTGAGTGACATGTTTGAAAGGAATTGTTTCCCAACAATCTCTTCTAGGTCACTGCAAGCTGTTGGCACCCTAAAGAAATATTTCCTGCAGTGAAAGGGGGTCGTTGGTGGTCAGGGCTTTAAACTCTCCGTTTCTATGGATGGTCTATAGCGAAAATGGCAATTTCAATTTCACCTCCAGGGCCTTGACTGATTTTAACTTCACAAATCAACCAGCAATTGCATTAAAAGCTCTCAACTCTTTCCCCCTCTCTCTCCAAACGATCCGTAAGGAATTTAACCGTGTGTTTAACAGGAATCCACTAACACAATTCCATCATCTCGAACAGAAATGCCAGAGGCACTTGGCACACTCTGGGTCATGATGAACAAACATCCTTGTCCTTGCACCGGGGTCCTTGCAGGTCTCCAGAGACACATTCACTGCTGACCTTGGCACTGGGGAGACCTGGAGGGACACGAGCTGAGAGGCTCACAACACAACAGCATTTCCAGAAATCAGCAAGGATCCTTTATTTCCCCTCTGTTCTCGTTATTTCCCCTCTGTTTCCGAGCACTTCCCGTGCTTCTCCTGGCACAGAGCCAGCACGGCACTTGTGGAGATGAACTCAGGCTTTGGAGTGCTTCCACTGCCCTGGACACTCGCGTCTCGAGCTCCACCGGAGCCCGAACGGGATCAGGGACAGGCAAAGGAGGAACAGGCCCCCCTGGCATTTCACTGGGTGCATTTAATAAGCACCCACAGGGAGGGAAGAAACACCTGAACCTTTAGAAACCTCCGGAAAAGAGAGTCAGAGAGTGCTAAGGAAGAAATGTAAGGGGGAAACTCTGCCGGATGCAGGGATAAATCCCAGTGGTTTTGGCCTTGTTCTGGAAGATGGACCAGGATGAAGGAAACTAAACAGAGAAACCCGTTTTAGGAACTACCAGGAAGTTTATTTGCTGTAAATACCTATCAGTCAGGCATGGCTTTTATCTCTCAGCTGATGGCAAATCCATTTACCCGCAATGGTTTTCCCACCTACCTGAGCTCGAGGGCTGCTGCCCTCACTCGGCTTCCCCAGCAAATGAAATGGAGCAAATCTCATAATCGCTTTCTGATCTAACCTGCTCAGAGTTTATTTCCCATTCTGGCTTTCAAATCCAGCTGTTCAGATGCTCCGAATTGCTGCATCCACACAGCAAAACCCAGGGGGGCAAAGTTCAGTTGTTTTTACAAATAGTCCTGGAGTTGTCCTTATTTCAGTGATCACTTTGATCTCCAAAACAGAGAAATATCAACATTTCTGCAAGTCAGGGCCCAGAAAATCAGGTTAGGAATTGGGAAACTGAGGGACAAAAGTAGTGATGAGCTGGCTGCACAAAAAGAGTGTGTGACAAGAGCGTGGACACATCTTTTTTTTCCTTCTCCCACCTTATTGCACCTGAGAACTTCAGTGCAACAGGAATTCCAATGGAAAATTGATTTCTTTGCTGCAAATCCCAGAGATTCAAACCTCATCTCAATCCAGGTACTGAAAAAGACAAATCCCTGTGAAAAAGGTAGCACAGAGTCTATAATTAGTTGTGGCATTTTTTTCCGTGAGAGAGAAAAAGACCAAAGTGAAATTGCATTGGTGTTTTTATGCTGGTGTGTCCTAACTCTTGCAAAATTATTTTTGGCACCCTTGATAATAGTATTCAAACAGAAGATGCAATTTTGTAGCGACGCCACAGGTTTAGAAAATAAATAATCTGAGGGGAAGAAAACCACCTCAGCACAGAGAAATGTCACCCATATAATTCATCATTACCTTCGGCTCTGCTTTGAGAAGCTCAGAAACCATTTATTTTCGCTGTCTTTGGTTGCAGTTTAGCATCAGCATCTCACCAGTGAGCTCTCCTGGGCCAGGAGCTTTGTCAGGACTTTATGAAGTGCTGAAAGGTTCCTGCAGCCTCTGATTAACCTGTTCTCCTGGCCGCTCTGCCTCCTCCCCGCAGCCTCTGGGGACACAGCAGTTGCAAGAAATATTCAAAATACGGTAATTAGGCAACGAAAGGCCACTGCTCACGGTAATTAATACAAGAACTGCTACAGCACTGGCTTGAAAATTGGGCAATTAATGAGAGTCTGGGTGGGAAATTTTTATCGAGTTCACATTTGGAGTGGCAAATGTTTTAACTTTTCTTTTAGTCTTCCATAAACTCATCATGGATAACAAGTCAGGAAAGGCTCCTCTGGCCACTGACACCTTGTCCAAGGTTTGATTCATTTGCTGCTGGAGTCAGAGGAGGTTTTTCACACTGAGTTCAAAGCTCCAATATTAATTTATGTCTGATTGCTGGTACAATTTATTTCCCCTTTCCCTCCCTTGTTTTAGCCATTGGTTTTGGTGCAAGCAAACACCAAACTCCTTAAATATAAGATCCTCTCCATGTTTTCTTTGGTTTGCACTGGAAGAAAAATTTGATGATGTCCTTTGATCTGTTACTGGACATCAGATTCTCACAAAATTTACACCCCAAGGAAACCAATCCCCCAATGAAGCTGCCCACCTTGGACATTCCCAAATGTCTGAGGTTTGGCTTAACACAACAAAATGATGTTTTTAAGGAAGTTTCTTCCTCTGAAGTATTCCACAGGCCCCCAAGTCACACCTCTGCAATACTTTAGTCCTGAGGCACAACAGAATCCTCCAGGAGTGGTTTATGCCACCAATAACAGATCCTCTGAGACCCAAGCTTTCTTCAGAATATTTGAAAATGTCACAACTTCTTTACCAGAAAATTAAGTTAACCCTGGAGCAAGGAGTTTCTGGTGGCTTTTAAAGCTGATCTCTCCCTCAACTACTCCCTCCAGACCCCGGTGATGTCCCTCTCATGTTCTCTTGCGTGGTCTCACTCTGGCTGCTGCCCAAGAGAAGAGAACAGGGCATCCCACAGCTCCGGGCTGCTGCTGTCCCGTTAGGAGGAACTTCCTGATGGCTTTACTTGGCCTACCACATCCCAAGCTCTAAAAAAAAAAAAATCTCCAATTTAGTATTTTAATAGAATTTGGATGGAGGAGATGAATTTTATGGTGGTACTTTGCCATAAAATTGGTACCTAGGAGGAGAAAACCTGAAAAATGTGGTTGCAGGTTTATTTCTGTTGACAGAGGTGGAAGAAACAGCATTGTTTATTTGTTTAGTTTTTTTCCTTAGGACAACAAATGCTTGTGAGGAAACTCCCAAGGCACTTGAAGAGCTACAAAAAAAAAAAAAATTGTAAATTCAGCTCAGTTCAGCGGATTTGCCCTTTCAGGTACTATCAGACAAGCAGTGTTTAGTGACAGGAAAAGGTTTAAATGGAAGCTGTGCTCCCCAGACCATATGGCTCAGCTGGAGTGCTCAGGACGAGCAGGCACAGAGATTCCTGCTGCTCCTGAAAGGATCAGAGGCACGAACGGATAACCTGAAACACGAGAAGATTACAAAGGATGCAAATCACCAACAGTCAGAACACTGGCTTGCAGCTGCTTGCCAGGAGGTAGGAAATGTCTCCGAAGGAACAGATAATTCTCCTTGGTGGAGCTGGTGCATCTCAGAATCTTGGATTAAACGAGTGCCTGACAGGACACAGAATTCCTTATTGGACCTGTGCCTGTTTGACCAAGGAATTCTGGAAAAATCAGCCAGGGACCACTTGCTGGGTGCACCCTGAATCCAAAATAAATTAACACCACCTATTCCAGTGGTCAAAACTTCCCCTCTTTTGGCTCTCCTATCACTATTGCCCAAGAATTAAATTCAGACTATCTGCTGGAAAAGGTAATCCAAGGCTGGATGCTTGCTCGTAAATAAATCCTGGTGCTAACCCACTATTGCCACGACTCAGATACAGCTTGTTACAATATTTGTTATTTAAGAGATTATTTGACTAAAAAAATAAAAAGATCATAAGTTTTGTTGTGTTTGATGTAAAAAAACCCCACAAACAAATCCCGCTGAGCCTGTTCTGCAAACATGCTGAATTTATGAGGATGAAAGGCAAGGCAGGAAAAGGTCATGCCTATTAATTTCAATCCTTGTGCAAACCCAGCATATTCCACACTTGCCTTGTAAGATTTGTGGCATTTGGGTAAATACATTTGTATTCCTTTCATGCTATTTACGGTCTCCACGCTCTGCATTGCTGAGTGCATTGCAAGTGGGATCTTTTGCAATTCTGATGCACTTCAGTTAATTCAAACATTATATTTTAGGTTTATAATTTACTATTTCCATCACATTAGCTCCATTTAACTTGGTGAAATCCTATATCATTTGACAGGTCCGTTGATAGGATCAGTCATTTTTAGGCTTTCCACTAAGAATTTGTACCTTGGCATCGCAGTAATCTGGCAAAATCCTGTGATATTTGAACAATTAGAATGAGATGGGCAAGATTTGAGAGGAGCAGTCTGATGGCTCAGCAGAAAGGCTGGAGGGTGCAGGACAGGATGGAGACACTGCATACAGCCGGGCTGGGAATGAACTCAGTGATGAGGTTGAGGCAATTAGGGATGGTCCTACAGCACTAATCCTTTAGGTGGGCACCGGTGAGTCGGTGCTCATCAGTTCTGTTTCCACGAGGTGGGAGATGCTGCTGAGGAGACGCTGCTGAGAAATGTTGATAAGGAAATGTTGATGGGGAAATGCTGTTGAGGAAATGCTGCTGAGGAAACGTTGATGAGGAAACATTGATGACGAAATGATGATGAAGAAATGGCTGCGGAGGAAAGGCTGCGGAGGAAGTGATGAGGAAATGTTGATGAGGAAATGCTGCGGAGGAAGTGATGAGGAAATGTTGATGAGGAAATGCTGCGGAGGAAGTGATGAGGAAATGTTGATGAGGAAATGCTGCTGAGGAAATGCTGATAAGGAAATGCTGCTGAGGAAATGTTGATAAGGAAATGTTGATGAGGAAACAATGAGGAAATGTTGATGAGGAAATGCTGCGGAGGAAACGCTGCTGCGGAAATGCTGCGGCGGAAATGTGATGAGGAAATGCTGCTGAGGAAATGCGGCTGAGGAAATGCTGCTGAGGAAATGCGGCTGAGGAAATGCTGCTGAGGAAATGCTGCTGAGGAAATGTTGATGAGGAAACACTGCTGAGGAAATGATGAGGAAGCGTTGATGAGGAAATGCTGCTGAGGAAATGCTGCTGAGGAAATGTGATGAGGAAATGCTGCTGAGGAAATGTGATAAGGAAATGCTGCTGAGGAAATGCTGCTGAGGAAATGCTGATAAGGAAATGCTGCTGAGGAAACGTTGATGAGGAAATGCTGCTGAGGAAATGCTGCTGAGGAATGTTTTCCTGCTTTGCCTGCATCAGGATTCCCTGGTGAGGACTGTTGGTAAATGCAGGTGAAATGAGAGCTCGTCCATCACTGCTGCAGGCAGCAGGCGCAGCGCGATGGATGTCTGTGCTCAGGGAATGCTCTCGTTAGCACGGGGAGGAGCAGCTGAATGAAGCGCTAAAATGAAAATGTGAACACTAATTACACGACTCCCTGACATAACAGTATCAACAGCAATTTGCTGTTCCGTCTTCATTTACTAAACACCAAGACCACGCTCATTAATTAGGGATATGATCCAGCCAGCAGCACAAACAGAGCAATTTTCCTTGGGTGAGAGTCTCCATTGATTTCAATGTCATCTGCTCCTGTGCTTGCAGAATTGGATACCAGATACACAATCTGGGTCTAGCTCCAGTCCTATAAAAACATTCCCTACCCAAAGACAGCCTCCCAAGATCAAATCTAGCTTAGTTCTGCTGCAGAAAAATCTATATGCATATGGATTCAGACCTGTTTGTGCATTATCTCATTTTATATTGAATTTTTCAGAATGAGCCTGCAACTTGTACAGGTTCTCAGTTCAGGGCTGGAGAAGGGGTTGGAATTGGTAAGGCTATGAATGGTTTAGGGCTACATTATAAATCTAAAGTGACTGTGAATTAAATATTGATGTTTTTACAACTTTGCTGACTGTCCTGTGAGTGAATCTCAGAGATCAATCCATTTTCAGAGGTGACTTCCCTTCCACAACCCCAGAACCACAGATCAGCCGCATCCCCACGAGCTGCGACTCCATTAATTCGTGTCACGTAACCCTACTGAGTGGTATTTACACACTGGAATTGTTCTGGAGCAAATGCATTTACAGGCAGGGAGGTGCAATCCAACAGCTCGGTTGCAGGCAAGGAATTCTGCTGCTGGTGCCTCATCAAGGGCAGCAGATTTGTGCCCTAAACACAGCTCCTGGGGTGGATGCTGATGAGGAACTTCAGTGGGGTCAGACTGGCTTCCCCTGAAGATCCTCCACGTGCTGCCCCTCCTGGAGGTTTGATCTGTGCCTCCAGCTCAGTTCCTGGCAATTTCCTGCAGGATTTGTGCCTGCAAGGTGTTCTCCTCCGAGAGAGTTTCAGTTTTGCAACACACGGAGCTGGGAATTCCATCAGAAACAGGGTCTGGCACTGGTGTGAATTCAGGAATTCCCGAGCCCAGGCTGTGGGGACGAGTGGATATGAAATCCAGGTGCTGTCTCCAACCCCAGCCTTTGTGTGAAGATCTCGTTCTGTAGGACCACATCGGAGGATTGTCGTTGCACTGCCTTGGACAGAAACAGGATGTTCATTTTTGTGGCACCAAATTCTGGCTGTGGGATCTCCCATGAAGAACCTGGGGGTTCTGGTGGTTCCTGGTTTGGGAGTTCTACTCAAGGGCTCTGAACTCCACCCAAATGACAAATTCATGTTTGCATTAAGATGCTCTTTTTTGATTAATCTAATGCACTGTAAGACAGGATTTTTCATGAAGACTCTTCTCTAATAGAATTAATTCAATAGGTTCACTGAAAAATAATTTTTTCAAGGAGAAAAGGCCATTTTAATTACATTTATTTCAAGTTTTATCCAGAGTGTTTTAAACCTCTTGCTCTTAACGCTGTGCTAATCCTTTTCCTCCCAATTTTTGTTGTTTTTCTCTAGTTGGTATTGTCACTTTTGCTTCTACAATGAAGAACAAGAAAGAAGCACAAGGCAGACACCAAAACTGAGCAGGGAATCTACTTTGAATCTGGTTTTGTATCACGCTTTTGGTAAACCTAAAGACCTGAATTTGTTCAATTTGATTACTTTGGCTCCTTAACTGTGGTGATTCTGTAATAAAAACTAGCCATGAGCAGACCAAAGTAAAGAAATACCAGAGGAAAATTAAAAAATGTTTTAACAACCAGATTCCATTTACAAAAGAGAATTAGGAGCTTCATTCCAGTGAGATTTATATCTCCATGCATCTATTTTTAGTTTCCAGGAGCACCTGAACCCATTAGTTTTCAATGCAATTTAAGCTTCTAAATCACTACAACATTAAAAAAAAAAAAATCTAATTTAATTTCTTTCGGCTCACTTTACCCTCCCCTCACATTCAGCCCCAAATCCAGGCATGGGAACAAATAACAATATTCCAAGTCCGCCAGGAACAGCCAAAATTTAGACTTCTCCACCCAGCAGCTGTAATTTACTATTTCATTATAAATGATGGTAATTTGATACAAAATAATCCTGAGAATTCCTTGTTCAAAACCCCTTGAGAAAACCTCTGAGACAGAGCTCTGCCAGGTGAATCAAACCTCAGGGAGTGAAGGATGTTATTTTACCTCCTGCAAATCTGTCATGGGCGCTGTTTAAAAAGTCATTTGTATGGAAGTGGAAGTTTTTAACGTCCCTGTCTAAAGGCACCCAATGTTAAATGCAGAGGCAGAAGTCCATGGAACTCCTGAAAACCCAAAAAAAACACTCTGTAAGAACCAATTACCTGCTGATTCCCGAAATTTAGTGAATTATTAAAGAAAATCAAATATGAGTGAGATCTACTTTCACCCGTTTGAGCTGGCAATAAAAGTAAAGAGTTTCCTTTTTCAGGAATATTTCAGAGCTTGAATTTTTTAAGCGATTTTGCTCTGAGGTCAGACATGGCTGGAACTGGTCACAGTAATGTGGTTTAATTGCAGTAACAGGAGATCAAAATGGGACGGAGGCTCCACCACCCACCCAGGCAGCTCCTTCCAGTGCTTCATTTCGGTGCAGCAGCAACGATCACGGAACACTTCTAATCATGTTCTGCCATCTGGGAAAAAAATAACCCCTTCCACCTCATCTAAAACCAGTGCCAGGGTATGCCAGCAAGGACTGAGGCCTTCATGCAAACTGCAAATATTAAGAATTTATCTTCAAAGGCAATATTCCCTCTGCTGAGCACATTTTGCCTCCTCCACTTCTTCCTGTTTTTGCGCTGAATTGAAGCCTGAATCCTCCAGAGCCTCCCAGAAGTTTTACCCCCGCTTCCAGTTGAGGAAAACACAATTCCTGGGAGCAGAAGATCACAGCCAATTACAGCTCGATCATTGATGCTGCAGCTGGGAGGGGAAATCTTACCCAAAAACCCAGGCACGGTGTGAAAGATTTCTGAAACCATTCAATTCTGAGCAAAATAGAGGTGGGAGTTTATAGAGCTGGGGAAGGTGATAGGAGAAGGAGCCAGGATTTTATTTGCATTATTTTATTCTTCTGCAAACCCAGCAAAATATAGGATTGACCCTGAGTGAAAGAAGCCTCAGCTGCAAATTCAGTGGAAAGTTTATTTTTGAAAGACGCAGCTTTTACCTGTGGTGAATTTTAGCCCTGTTCAGTGTGAGCTCCTTTATTGCTAAATCTCCCCCGAAGATTGAGCAGTCCTTTCAAGAGGAGGCAATTGTGGTGGTGTTTAGACCAAATTTCAGCCTCGCTTGGCACAGATGGGAACTTCAGCGACTTCTCACAAGGCTAAACTCTGAAGATTCTTCATGTTTAGAGTGGCCCTATATTACTAAATTAACAAAACTTGAGAAAATAATGGTTTTTCCTCAATTGCAATTAAACTATACCCTCCTAGAAGGAAAAAGCAACATTAAAATCACCTTTCAGGGACCAAATTCAGACGAGGTTATGAGCCTGTATTAAATGTTAGACGTGTGAGTGTTGATCTTAATTAAACAAATGTGATAGAGGAAGAGATCAAGGCCTCACCATTCCTCAGTGATAAATTAAACTCTTACTAAAGATAAAGTGCAAAATCCGGTTTCTCCAGGAATTCCTGCAGCTTGCTTACAAAGGACCACAGGAATCCCTTGGAAGGAGGTAGTTCTGCTGCTCAGTTGGGGCTGAAACACAAAACAAAGGATGTGGCAGGCTCTGAGTGATTCCTGAGGCAGGTACAGACCCACAGAGAAGCAGGAGAATACAGCAGGAAAAAAAAAAAAGGAAAGGAGAAAAACCCCTGAGAGCTGAAATTCTGCAAAAAAAAAAACAAGTGGAAGACGGCTACAGAAGGCTTAAATAATGTGGTTTTTTGAATCAGCAAGGAGTGGTGCCAGCAAAAAGGAAGAAACTCAGAGGGATTTCTTTTTTTTCCATTCTTTTGCCAGACAATATCTTCTTCTCCCATTCTTGGTGTCTTTAAATAGTTTTCTTTGAAGCTGGGCGAAGCAGACTTGCCAAGAACTGTAGCATAGAAATTTGAGGGATAGTGCTCGAAAATGAAACATAAGCGGGGTAAAGAAGGAAAAACTTGTATGAAATGGATTATTTTTTATATTCTATCAAATTATCAGTTATAAACACATCTGCCACCAACCTTCCTACCCTTCTGTCCCCTTTTTCCTCAAAATAAAAGTTACTTTTTCATTTACAAATAAGTGGGTTGCAATTTCTGCCAGTTTATGCCTCCAATTCCCACATCTGAGAAATCTGGACAAATATTCCCGCATCAACTGGGAAAACTCAAGAGGATTCACCAAAACAGTAAAGAAACAAACCAAAAATCAACAACAAATCTGCCTTGTCCCAGAGTGGGGTTGCATGAGGCTCAAGAAAGGATGTCTGGCCATGTATGAAAGAGATCAAAAAGTGCATTTATCGCCAATATTAGATGTAAATCCAATTATACATGTCTGGGTTGTCATCTGTTGGCTTTTTTTATGGCAGGAAATTAACCCAGAGATCCCTCTCATGTTCCAGGAAAGTTGGTTCCAGGGCTGTGCCTCCACATTCTGCCTGTGCCTCCAATTTCCATTGCAAAAATGTCCCCCAAATCAAATTTAAACAATTAATTACTAAAACCCACCTTATTAAGAGTGGATTTATCTACCAGCTTGCTCCTTGGTGGAGCTCTGGGGTGGCTAACCTGGATGAGAGGGGTTTTTCATTGAGAAAAGCCATTTTTCAGTGCTTTGGAAGAAGCCCTGGTGTTCCATCCGAGCTGGCACGGGCTGAAGTGGTGGAGAAATCTTAGAGGACTTCAGTGGATATTGAGCTGGAGGAGAAAGCACCTAAAAATACTGCAGCTTGACAATGGAATTCTTCTTTATTCAGTTGGAAAAATGGCCTTAAACTGGAACAAATCTCAGCGTGGAGCCAGGTGAATCTCTTGGCCAAACGTTCGGGGAACAAAAGAGTTACAGAGCTGATGTAGCAGCGAGTCAGGCCATGGCAAAAGACATAAAGAATAAAATCTGAGGAACCCGGAGAAATGATGGCTGAAAAATTCATCAAAAATTCATCAAAACAATCAAGAAGCTTTCAAAAGAGAAATTAAAGGAAACTCTCAGCTTCAGAGCAATTTTGGTTCTAATCAGAACCAAGAACATCTGTTAAGTACAGAAGCAACTTTTCTTTTTATCTTCCCATAAAGAAATTATTTGTCATCCCAGCATTATGTCTGTCTGTAAGAAACCAGGCTGGGAAAAATATCAGTGATATTTCTCATGGAACAGAATAACAAGGAAAAGCATTCTGATCTGCGATATTGGGCCATGTGCAGCACACGTTTTCTTAACGGAATAAAAGGAGGAAAAAACACCAAACTAGAATTTGATTGGACAAAATGAGTTTGGGTAATCTAAGCTATGTGGCAGGCACTCGTAAAGGGCACAAAAGTGGGAACGAGGAAATGACAGGAAATTTCCCAGTGTGTATTAGCAGCCACCGTGGGAGGGTGATAAACCACATTTTGTTCTGCTTCCTAAATGCAGCATCTCAACAATTTTCCTCCAAATGACACTGAGTTTTGGAGAAATTCACATTTTGAACTCGCACAAAATGGCATCAAATCAAATATTGAGTTGTGCTGGAATTTGCCAGTTCCAAAAGAGAATTGCTCTTTTACTTTTCCATCATTAAATGTAACATTTTAACCCCAAATCCATATGACTCCACAATATTGTTCACACACAAGCAGATGGTATTTTAGTTGCAAATAAATGTGACTTCTCTTCAGGATGTTTCACATTTAAGTATAAAAAGAGGCAGAAGAAATGTTTGGGTTTTTTTCCAGAGCTTTAACTTGAGTTTGGACAGGGTGGAAGTGAGCAGAAGGAAAATTTGTGTTTAAATTCTTGTCAGGGTCTGGCTTTGCACACTCTACAGAGCCAGACAGTTCCCATATTTTAACACAGGGAAAGTGTCACATCCACTCATTTTTTGAGACCTTCAGGGACTCCATCACTTCCCTGGGGTGTCTGTTCCAATGTTTAACCTCTCCTCACTGAAGGAATATTTCCTGATATCCAACCTGAACCTCCCCTGGTGGAACTTGAGGTGGTTTTCCCTTCTCCTATCCATCAGGACCTGCTCAAAGCATGAGGTTTCCCCTCTTTCCTTTCTAGCCTGGACCAAGAGCGCTCATTGTCCTCCTGGGAAGAGCAGCTGGAGGAAGGAAATTGAATTTCCACGTCCCCTTTTCAGCCCCTTAATTTCTTTCTGTTCCCCTTTTCCTGTTTTGTACTTTGATTGAAATCCATTCAAAGTATCCCACCCCTAAATCCAGGTTCTGTTCAGACTCTAGGTAAACATCAGCCTGAACTAGTCAGAGCCACCAACAACAAAGTGTTACTCATTACTTTTCTATCAGTATGTTATGAATAGATACAAATAATTTCATATAAATATGGATACACCCCCACATGAACCATGAATGGAGCAAAACCACTTTTAAAATCCCTCTCATTTTGAAAAAGTTTGAGAAAACACCAGGTGTCATTTTGCTTTTAGATGTTTTTATGCTGTCAGAGCTCTTTTCTGCCGTGCAGTCATATTATTTTTGCAGATGATAGGGTAGGCAGCATTTATCTTCCCCTCCCCTCCTGAAATCCGAGCGGCACAGACCCATCTATCTGCTCAGTGAGAGCACCAGTGTTGCTGCTTTATTTATTTTGGGAGCATTCGTTCCATCCCTCAAATTTAGCTTGTCCAGGAGAGAATCCTACCGGGGGAAAAAACCGCTGTATTCAGATAGATGAGGACGATTTTGGGCTGCACTTCCACACAGATGTCATTTCTCATCAGTTAATTGGAGACAGTCATGGCCCAGGGTTCGGGTGCCTTCGTGTGGATGGTAAGAAATAACGACAGCGGAACAAAAGTGGGTGACAAACTGCATCATGTACCAATTAGCAAATCTCACCCTGCTGCTCCTACGAGGGGAATGAAAGGCAGATCCACTTTGAAATGATCCATTGTGGTGTGGGGAAGTTATTGGAAAGATGATTTTTCCACCCTCTGAGGCAGCAACTCAGCCGTGGAAACGCCTGTAATGAGGCCTCACAGGGAACACTTCCTTCTTAAACCTTATTTTCTTGTAGGGCCTGGGCATTCCGTGCTCCTTTTGCCTTTGGAGACCCAGTGAGGCTGCAGGGAGATGGGAGCAGAGCAGGGATGCTCTGCCAGGCACTTCATCACTGATGAAATCAGGATTTATGGGAATGCCCATCTCTGTCCGTCTTAAATCTCGGCCTAAACAAATTGGGAAGGCAAAGTAGAGCTACCAAAGAAGAGCTGCTGAGGGTGAGAGTGAGAAACAGCCTGGCTCAGGGTGGGCAGCAATTTATAAAATCAGCTGAGGAGGAAGGAAGGGATTTCTGTACAAAGAGAGGCATCAGTCCCTCCCTCCCGAAATACCTCCTTTGTGCTGGGGTTTTTCTGTTTCAGCTCAAAGAGCCGATAAACAGAGAACTGGAGGCAAGAGAACAGATCTCAGCCAGGCAGCTGAGTGGGCGTCAAGGGTTATAAATGAAGCTGAAAACTCATACACGGTATTTCTATCACAGCACTGAACCACAGAATCGCCGTCTGCACTCGATTGCTTTAGAAACCAACAGTGCACTTCTGAAAATACCCAGACTCACTCAAAGCTGCTCTGGAAAATAACCACAAGCAGAACTGCACGGGCTGACTGCAGCTGAGGGAGATCTGATCCCTGCATTCCTTGAGGATGCTCCCTGTCTTTTGGGAGGCAGCAATTCGGAGCACGCTGAAAGCAGAACTAAATTGGCACAGGCATGTGGATGCTGAAATGCTGTTAGCAGGGAAATTTTCTCTTCTTGCATTCATTCTGTGAGAACTTTTCCTTTGCTGTGTAAGCTATGGAAACAATAGACAGGGTTTTTGTAAATAGCATTCATATCTGGTATCTTCTGACCTCGTGTACATTATATTAGGAAAAAACATTTCTAAGTGGGTGTCTGAGACTGACCAATCACCCTAGGAGAAGTGTGAACACTGTTCAATTGCTTTATAGAACTAAAATATATAAATGGTATTGTAAATTTAATAAATAATTCATTCCTTGCTCTGGACTCCTGCCTCGCTGCATCTCTGAACTGCTGCTTGGAAGCCCACACAGGCAAGGCAGCAAGGAGACTTTTGCTGAAGTAACTTACTTGAGTTAGCAGGAAGGTACTGAGCCAAGCTCTCATTTAAATCCCAATTAAATCAATGATTCCAACTCTTTCATCAAGGATGGAAATCGGAACCACTCTGGTTGAATAGGCTGAGGGGCACTGAGGGATGAATCCGAGCAAGGCTGGGAGGGTAACTCATCCTTGTCTGGGGTAAGCAAGATCATGAAAAGAAATAATTGAAAAAAAAAAACCAAACCAAGGTTTATTTATGGACATAATTTTTTTTTTTTTCTGCCTGGCTTTGATCATTTTAAAAGCAGAATTTCTTCTGCCAGTTGAGATGGGCTGAGCATTTCCCCACCTGTGGGAAGAGCAGACTTTCAGTCCCCCAAGCTGGTGCCAACAGGAGGGACCCCAGCGTAGGTTCCCAAATTGAACACAGCCTTGCAGATGTTGAGGCATCTGAGGAGCTGGGCAGGAATCCATCCCAGTCTCCTCCTCTCCCCCTCTGTGGTCAGTGAAGGTCTCCAACTCTCCATCCTCCAAAATCAGAGACAGATCTTTCAGCTTTGCTGACAAAGATTTAAGGGTGAAGAGCAAAAGCAAATTTCATGCAGACATCAGGTGTATTTTCAAAAGTGTCCTCGAAGGCAATCCTGAATTCTGAAGTATTTTGTTGGAGGAAATGATGGGCTGAGTAATCATTGGAATTGTAGGAATAGTAATGATAAATATTTCAGGAACACAAGCTTGGAGCAATCAAAATCTCTCAGTTCTTTGAACACAGAAAATCATTTTGACAGGGAAATGAATATTCGGGGGATGTTTCATTCTGACTTCTTGTAAATGAAGCGTTTTGCCTTCCCATTTCATAATTACAGTGGTTTCTCATGGAATTAATCAAATTTTCAAAGGGAAAACACACAATAACAAATATTTCATGTTGGATAAACAATTTCAATCCCTACACGTCAGAATACATTTCTTTAGGTGGAAAATATCAGTGTTGGGTTTGACCTACAAAGGGTGACTCCACCTCCCTTGTCTTTTGTAACCTTGCAGCAATCCCTACTCCAAACCCAAATCACCTTGAAAGTCAGGGATAAAACCTCTCCCAGCCTGTGAAATCTTTATTGTTTCTTCTACAATTTCCCTCAAACTGTTCTGCACATCTGCAGCACATCATCGAATCCACCTTTCACTCTGCAGCTCTACCTCAGCACATCCCCTGTGCTCCGCAGAAATATTCCGACTAAAACTGAAAAAACCCACCCAAACGAAGCTCTGTGTTCTCAGGGAGGCCACAGAGGAAAGGTTTTGTTTATTAGCTTTAAGCTCCACGTAAATTTATATAAATTTATATATCCAAGAGTCTTAAAATCCTGAATTCTAATGAAGGCCAACCATACTTCATGGGGAAATTAAGACATCAAAAGCTGCCATTTCAGGAGCAGATTTGTAAACATTTTTGATGGTTTCATTAAAAACGGCATAAAATAGCAGGGAGAATGAGCAAGGAAATATTTACCACAACA
The DNA here is from genome assembly GCA_013398955.1 of Callaeas wilsoni. Lineage (NCBI taxonomy): Eukaryota > Metazoa > Chordata > Aves > Passeriformes > Callaeidae > Callaeas > Callaeas wilsoni. The sequence goes on from VWPU01017388.1 coordinate 122,187, forward strand.
TCCAATACACCATATTTCCATGAGCATTAATCCATGTCAAACAGAGCCTTTAATTGCATAAACCCAACATATTCAGGCAACCTCTGTGTCATAAATATTTCAAATATTACCTCAGTCTGGAAATGCCGTTATCCTAAAAGGCTGGCAATGAAAGCACAGGGCACATTATTACAGAGAAAGTTAAAATAAAATCATTTTGGTGTGGTTTTACTGCTTCTGAGGAAGCCTCTAGGGTTTGCAGCACTCGAACTCTTTTCCCCCAGCTCTGATTTCCTTCTTGATCTCCTCTCCCATTTTTCTTAGATGTTAATGGAGAGGAGTTTACATGGAAGCCACATGTGTGGGATCAAGGGAGATGGACGGGGAAGGCAGATGGAAAGGGAAACTCCGGGAACACCATCCCTCAATGCACCCCTCAGAGCCACAGGGGCCTTTCCTGAGGAACGCTCCTGTGCAGCTCCTAACCTAAAATTTGAGGGATTAATGGGAAAAAGGATGAAAGCTCTTTTTGTCAGAGTTCAAACTGGTGGGTGTTGCCGAATCCTAAAAGTCTGAATCCTGAAAATCTGCTCCCCAAATGGGGCTGCTGCAGATTTCAGGGGTCAGGATCCCATCCATGTACAAAGTATATCCTTAAAATAAAAAACCACTCCGAGAATATTTTATTCCAGCTGCCTCAATCTTCACTCATCTCTTCTTCCTTTTCAGCCCACAAACAAGGGGAGTTTGACCTTTGCTGTTACACAATAAATCTGCATCCCTATGCACTTGCTCGAGCAGCTTGTGCACTGAATTTCTCCTTTGACACTTGTCTGAACATCACCAAAATCATAAAGAATAAATGCCTTTTTTCCTTATGGCTGACAAGGGTATAAATGAGGGTTTTAGAAACCCAAAACTGAACAAGAAAACCTAGGAAATAGCATTGTTTTAGTGCTGAACCATCAAATAACAACTTTGGGAAGGACAGGAGGGAAGAGTGGCAGCTCTTTATTGCCTGAAGGGTGAAGTCACTCCTTGGTTAATATTTTGCTCTGTGCTATTTAACCTCTCCTAAACGGCAGCTGAGCTTTCCACATTGCTCTCTTGTGCTGGCAGAAGGAAAGCTGAGAGGCAGTGGAACACTGCTTTATGTCAGCAATAAAGAAAAAGGATGTTTGTTTACACGGTCACGACCCACACAGACCTTAAATCCCCGTCCTGCAAATATAAGTCTCAATTTTTAAGTGCATGAGTGGTTCCACTGGTTTTAATTTCAGGGCTGAAAACCAAAAGCTCGGTGCCACGAATGTTGGGAGGATGTCCCTTGGACACAAGGATGGCAAAATTTGACTTAAATAAACACTAAATTCCGCATAAAGCCAGAAGAGATCTTAAAAAATGAAAAAGAAGAAAGAGACAGAAAGCCTTTTTCAAAGCAGCACGTTTTCCCCTCTCTTCTCCAGGTTAATTTAGAGGATTGCCTGGGATTTCACCCGCTTAGTGCAAACACCTCCAGAGAGCTGAGGAAATGGAGTTATTTCCTCAGACCACTCAGGCCTGGCCCCGGGGTTTCAGCTCTGAGTGCCAAACGCCACACGCAGCACTTCAGCAACCTCCGGACAAAATAAAGGAGTTTATTTGGGCTTCTTTCCCCTCCAGTCGTTCTCACTCGTGACTCACATCAAGCTCTACCTGGTTTGCAGTGCCCGTGTCCCGCCCAGAGCCCCTGCAGGGGTTCGTCCAAGGAAATGGTTCCTCCACTCACCACAAAAAGAAAAAATAAACGGAGTATATGAAGCTTCATATACTTATTTATATGCATATTTATTAAAATTTTATGTATCATATACTTACATATCATATACTTATTAATATGCATATTTATTCAAATCTTTAGCGAGATTTTTCACTACAGCCAGGCTCATTAAAAAAATTGAAATTAAAAATTAAAATTAAAAATTAAATTTGAAAATTAAATTTAAAAATTAAATTTAAAAATTAAACTTAAAAAAATATAAAACCCACGCTATATTCTCCTAAGAATATTAGTGCCATTACAACTCTGAAAACGCTTCTTGTTGCATTCTTCACCAGCTAAAGAAAATAATAGCCTCTATTATATCAAACAGATTGTGAAATCTTCCCAGAGCGAGCTCTGCTGCTGTTCCTTTTAACAATGAAATGTCATTTTGGCAAGGGAATCACTCCTCTCCTGAAATTTCGCTTTTTTTGAAATGATAAACACTCCCAAGGCTTTGGGAACAATGAAGGAGCAAAGGCTTGTTTGAATCTCATTGTCTCACACTTCACCCACTCAGAATTAAGAAGTGAAGCCACAGTTTCATTATAAAAGTGTTTGCATTTTAACACAGTTCCCTCCTTCTCTGCACCAGAGAGAAAAGAGAGGGATCTGGGCATTAAGTGCAGAAAAGAGTAAAAAAATTGGATTTTACTGGGGTGAAATGTCACAAACACACACTCAGGTGACATCTGAGGCTCATCCAGCACCTCTGCACACCCCATGGGAGATGCTGAGAGGAAGAAAAGAAAATAAGAATTTAACAAGTTCCAGTTCTTTAAAAGATACTGTTTAAATATTCAAATAGAAAACAACGCAACTCCTTAGGAGATAAAGCAAATCATGATCATCTCCCCGGGGTGGTTAATTACATGTGTGTGAGACTGCTGAAGAGAACATCAAAATTAAGTTTTAATTAAAGATATGAGGCAGATGATGATATTCATTGATAGAAATTGATAATTAAATAATGCTGCAATTATTATTAATTGCTTCCCTGACTGTTGTTCTCCATCTGATCATTTTATTGAACTCTTCAGAATCTTTTTGTCTCTTTAGTCTGTCTGTTTATCTTTGAAGCCTTTCTGATGTCGCTGCTTCTTCAGCAAAACTCAGGGGCAAAACTTGTCCAATGAAGCAAAATTTAATTAAATTCCACTGGTGCCAACAGCATTAGATGGAAATGAAATTTCACATTCAAATCACCAATTTAACAAAGCTCACATGCAAGTTGGAACTTAGACACGTAAAATCCTTCAGACTGTTCCTGGAAGCAGCGAGGAAATGGTGGAATAAATCAAGGAATGGATGAGAGCAGGACAGGAAGAGAAACAGAAACTTGTGGTGTTTTCCCTTCGGAAAAAAATAAGGGTTTCTCATAGTTTTATCAATGGGTTTCTGAAGACTTTAGTTGTGTTTGCTGAGAATATTTCTGAATCTTATGAACCTGGAGTTTAAGTAGCAACGTCCTTCATTGCATGGTATCGTGTTGATGGAAATGGAAATTAATAAACGTACGATAAAACATAACTGAAAACATAAATGACTAAATTAAACACTCTCGCTGCCTCATTTACCACACCAATACCTACAAGACAAGGACATCTATGAAGAGGAAAAGGGGAAGCCAAAGAATTTTTGCAAGAAAATTATTCTTGGATCCAAATCAAACCCAGAATCAGCACTAAACACACAGGAGAATCCGGAGAACCCAGAGGAGCAGTTTAGGCTAAACTTTGTAATTGTGTGCAGAAAAAAGAATTCCTTACAGGCCCATCTTGTGTTCATGTCTCTCTTTCACACAGGAATAACCCCACAAATCTGTTGATCACGGTGCACCCATAAAAACGAAGCATTGGTTGGAGTTTGCTCTGCTTCTCCTCCACGAAACAAAGCCAAACCCAAGGAAAAGGTGGGAGAGGTTTTAACCACGAGCTCTCGGTGTATTTTTCACCTCATGAAAACACTTCCCTGAGGTTACAAGGCAGAAACAGCTGGAGGAAAACCACGCTGTGTTTATCAGCAGCAGATTTCACGTCACTTTGCATCAAGGGAAGCCAAAAGCCATTTGGCACCATTAAACCATTGCCCAGTTGTAAAACCAGAGAACAGGCTGGCAATCTGCATTTAATCAGTTTTATTGAATTTGCTGCACAGTGAAATCAGTCTCTTCTTGTCATTATCCAAGGAGGGGGCTCTGTTCATGAGAGGTATTTAACCATCCGTGACCTCCCGGCACTGCCTGATGCCAGAAATGCTGGGAAGGGGTGCCAAGAGTCCTACTGGCAGTGCAGAGCATGATAAATACATTATTATATTGGGCTGTACCTCGGCAGGAGCCAGCAGCAGCCAGAACAGCACTGCTGGTTTCCATAATGAACATTAAATCACTTCTCCCAGCACTTTTTGGTGGAATACTCAGCTGCTCCTAGTCACCCTCTAAAGGTTTCCTGGACACAGAGGGCTCAACCCAACACAAAAGCTCTGAAGCAGAGTGTGGATGCTGAAATGCTGTTAGCAGGGAAATTTTCTCTTCTTGCATTCATTCTATGAGAACTTTTCTTTTGCTTTGTAAGCTATGGAAACAATAGATAGGGTTTTTGTAAATAGCATTCATATCTGGTATCTTCTGACCTTGTGTACATTATATTAGGAAAAAACATTTCTAAGTGGGTGTCTGAGACTTTGACCAATCACCCTAGGAGAAGTGTGAGCACTGTTCCATTGCTTTATGGAACTAGAATATATAAATGGTATTGTAAATTTAATAAATAATTCATTCCTCGCTCTGGACTCCTGCCTCGCTGCATCTCTGAACCCCTGCTTGGAAGCCCACAGCAGAGAGGCTTTGGCAGTGGAAGGAGACTTGGGGGAACTGTCCATGTGATGATGAGCTGGTTTGAGACCGGCCAGGTCCTGCTGGGAGGGCAGGGCTGGCCCCAGGACAGGCCTGGTGGTGAAAGAGTGGGGTGGATCCTCACAGGGAGCTCCTCACCCTTTCCTACAACGTCATTTAATTAAGCTCTTGAGAGAGGAGGTGCCCTGAGTGAAAGGACGGCCAGGAGAGGATTCCAGTGCTGGGCTGTGCCAAGTTAAGCTGGATCTCCAGCAAGGCCATTCATTGAGTGGGTGCCTGTGTTATCAAGTCCCTTTTGCGCATGAGCGTGTTCTCAACCAAGGATGCAACTCATTAGAGCAGAAACACGCAAAGCAACCCTTCCTAATTACCCTTTAGAGGAAATACACGGAGGCATTTCCCTCAGAGCTTCCATGCTTTAAGAGCAACAGTCACAGAATCCTGGAATGGTTTGAGTGCGAAGGGACCCTAAAGCTCACCCAGTGCCACCCCTGCCATGGCAGGGACACCTTCCACTGTCCCAGGGTGCTCCAAGCCCCATCCAACCTGGCCTTGGACACTGCCAGGGATGGAGCAGCCTCAGCTTCTCTGGGAAATCCATTCCAGAGCCCCCCACCCTCACAGGGAACAATTTCTACCCAGTATCCCAAGTCCCCATCACCTCATCCGTGATTTAGGCAATACGAAGAGCAATTAAAAAGATTTGATAGGCAGCAAAATATTGCAAATGCAACCCATTTCTGAGTCTTCATTTCTGAGTGCATTTTTACCACAAGTGGAAAGGAATATATTACCATTAATTAAATGATAAATCTTTTAAATTTTTCTTTAATTTATTTTCCCAAAGTCAAAAACATTACTATAGCTGGGATGCGACTCTAAATTTCAGAAGTGCAAAAAACAAAAGGAAATGATTCCTTTGCAGCCTATTTCCAACCATGCCAGGTGTTCTCACTTCAGCAAATTGTTCAGAGAACTACACAGAACATATGTTTGCTATTGTTCACTGCACACCCTGATGATACAGACATTCAGCACGACAATATTCTGGGTGAAAGTGAGGCACCATGAAATATTCATGAGCTCAACTCTGCATTTATTAGAGGAATCTGAATTGTGTGAGTTATTTGGTCTGCTCTCTCCTGGGTGGGGGAAGAGTTTTTCTTGTGCTGAGAGCCAGTCACATGAATAGCATGAATAGATAAGAAGATTAAAAGTTTGCTTACTAAAACTATTAAAAATCATGTAAAATAACTGTGTTAGGATAATATCCAACAGAGTGCTCAGAGAAAAACAGAAGAACACTAAATAAGGTTGAATGATTAACTGTAATCAAGTGTTAACCACAACCAGAGGTGTAATAACAGCTCTACTACAGCCTTTGGGAGATTATTTATAGGTTTAAAATGTTAAATCAGGCCTTGAAATCTCTATCAGAAGGAAATATTAAGGCTCTTGATCATCCTTGAGTCTTAAACAGGAGCTTTAAAACACGAGGCTTAAACATCCTTGCAGTTAAACAGGAAAGCAAACGACAAAGAACCTCCGCCGAGTCTGCCTTGAAAAACAGCTCAGGAAATATTGTGTGCAGCCCTCTGCCTGGGCTAGGCCTAACAGAAGTGTGCCAAGGCTGGGGATCTCGCTGGATAATCCTGGCTGCACGAGCACTCCCAGGGCAGTCACCTGCACCCTCAGGAATCCTGCCCTGCTGTTTAAAGAACCTTCATTTAAACAGTGAAGGGCTCTCTTTGCCACCTGCTCCTCTTCTGGGCTCTATCACCTCTCTCAGCGAATGTCTGCCACTCATTAAAACACAGGCTCACCTTTGCAGCTCCCAGTTTAATCTCAGTGCACGGGGCAGCGTAAGTGGATGTTAAATTTGACAAGATCAGCACATGTGGAACTCTGCTTTCATCCATGGAAATGCCACTTTTTATCATTTGGCACAAATGCAGATCTCTCTTTGTACCCTATCTGTACCTCCATACTCCCACGGAGGAATAACTGCAGGGATGGAAATCCCTTTAGCTCCATACAATAAAATATCTCCCCCAAGCACTTGACTTAATGGTAATAAAGCTTAATGGTACTAAAGCTCAGTTCAATTAAATTAGTTCACTTGGAGTACGGAATTTTGCCCATTCTTAGGCATTCTTTTGCTTTCATTCGTAGAAACACTTCACCCATCTGGGTAATATCTGTGCATTTCTGTGGTGTCCATTCACAGGACCTTGCTCTTTAGGAAGGCTTTGAAAGGAAGGAAAGGAAGGAAGCTTTAGGAAGGCTTTGAAACCCAAGATACAAAAATGTGGAATCTCTGAGCTATTCACAGTGCTGAGCGGTGCTCAAGAGAAGTCCGAACACTTAAAACAGTTGATTGCACATAGCAATTTTTTAATCTTATCACCAGAGCAGATAAAATACCTGAAATCACCCCTATATGCTGTCATTTTCTTTGCTTCTCAGCAAAGAAATCATTCTGCGCTGCAGCTTTGGGTAATTCCAGCTGAAATGGTGCCAGACAGCACCGCTGACAATCCAGCTGCAAAACATGTCCTTGCTTCATTTCAGGCCCATTTCAGGAGGAGGAGGGGTCCTTAGGACTCAGTGATGTTCATTAAGGTTTGCCTCTGACTTGTGTGCTTGGCAAAATTGGAAATTTATCTGCCCAGCGGCTGCTCTGGGGTTGTTCACAGGTTCCCAGAGGTCCCAGAGCCCAGGGGCAGGAGGTGCAGAGGGACCCCAGGCAGAGGGAAGGGCTCTTCCCTGAAAAAACCCTGGAACCTCAAAGGGGAGGAAGAAGAATGGGACATTTCCTAGTGGCCATCCCCTAAGCCATCAGGCTCCCTCTGCTCTCTGCTCTCAGGAAGGGATTCCCTCTCCTGTCCCTCTCAGAAGAGCTGCCAAGGCTTGGTCCCACCCGCAAACAGATCCTTCTCCCAAAGCCCTCAGCACCCCAACTCTGGTTTCTGTATCACATTCTTGGCAGGCTCCTGACCTCCCACCAAGGCAAGGCAAGGTTTGACTTGCTGGATATCAAAAAAACAAAACCCAAACAATAAAAATCACCTGACAAATATAAGCACCAAGGAGAGAAATCAGAGGAGCGTGTGATGCAAATCATTTCTTTCAAAGAAAAATGTGCCTTTCTTAAAATGAGACATTTCTGCCCCATAAATCAGCTGAGGATTGGCAGCTGAAGCCTGGTTTAGTGGCAAGTTTACATGAGAACTGCAGTTAATGGCTTGGAAGAAATGAACTGAGCTCAGCAGAACTTTCTGAGGGACTCAATCAAATCCAACATTTGCTACCAAGTATTTTAAGGCAGGCGAAGTAGAAAAAGAAAAGCAAAAAAACCCACGAGAACCTTGAGACACTTGAGGGATTTCCCACAGCCCCAGCACAGCAGAGAAAGCACACTCAGGTCAAAATTACAGCCCAAATTTAGGCTCCCAGAGAGGAACCAAGGGACTGGCACTAAATTGGTCCCTACTTAGGTAAAGTGGCTGCAGGGCAGTGCCTGTGATAAGGAATGGAATAAGTTGATATGCATCTCTGCTCTGCCTCTGTGCCCCTTTTTCTCCTGCTTTCCATCTTTTTCCAGCTAATTCCCAGCCAGCCTGGCAGAGCTGATCCGTTTTTGATAGGTGGTCATTCCCCCATCCCGCTGGTTTCCTTTCCCCAAGAGATAATCACTTCTCAGCAGAACGAATTCTGCCCCGTGAAAACGATGAGAGTTTCCTCTGAAAATATTCCAGGGTTTTTTTTCATAACAAACTTTCTATATGCATGAAAAAAACCTGCCTGGCCCAGATCGTCAAGGTTTTCAAAGATGAAACTGAACATCCTTTATATTAATATTAATTTCTTCAGTGGAAAGATCAGGCTCAACTTCTGCACCAGCTGCCTTGCAATATAAACACTTTTTTTTCAGAGAAAACCTGAAATCTGTTTCTGGGCACTGCCATAGAAGCTTTTCTGAGAGAGGACACCAAAAAATATCTGTAATTTGTTATTATAATGTGTATGGAAGTAACTCTGAGAGCTCAAACACTGAGCATTATAACACAGTGCTCATATCTCATGATCTTCCTTAGCCTGGAGGGGTTTTAATTAAAGAAATTATAACATTCCAGGGCTCAGGGTAAAAATTTAAGGGGTTTAGCAAGCCATCCCCCAGTTTTTTATTGTGGATAAGGATGCACAGCATGGTTCTGAGCAGTGCACACCTCCCTGGTGCTGCTCACAGGGCTGTGGGAGCCTCTTCTGGGAGGATTTGCACGACTGGAACCAGTTGCTACTTCACAAACCATGCCCAATTCACCTGGTAAGTTGATTTACAGGCACCAGAATAATCCTGGACTTTCAGATCCCAGTATTTGTGACTAATATTCACCATTCCTAACGTCCCAATATGCGAGTGCTTGATGCTGCCAAAATAATTGCATTAAAAGTGTGACATTTTGGGTTTATACACAGACTTTTGACAGTGCAAAACTTCAAGTTGGACTGGCATCAACATTTTTCAAGTTTCAGGAAGCTGCTGCTTCTTTCTCTACTGTACAAGTGTCAAAACTTAATATCCTGATGTTGTTTAAAAAAAAAATCCATGAAGGACTGAAAAAATTTGGACTTTTAGACCAATATTAAAGGTTTCTAACTGCACTAATTTTCAGGATTTCAAAGCACTCATCTGATGTAAATTTACCAGCTGATTGCTGAGTGGGTTTGAAAATCTGCCCAGTTCTTGCAGCCTGCAAAGGCCTAAAAGCCTAATTGAAGTCCACGACTTAAAATGTCCACTTTCCCTGAATTTCAGCATTGAATGGAGTGGATAAAAGAAAAGTCTGGGAAGTGGAAATGAGGGAGGTTTTTAAATAAAAATCTACACTTATGAGGGAAAAAAGTACACATCTGGAACCCCAGCTCTGCACTTCCAAGAGATGACGGCATTCGTTACCTGCTCAGGGAATCACAAGCATTTTTCATCATCAATCCGTGCCTCCCTTCCCTTTTCTCTCCCAATATTTCTCAGCAACAACCTCCAGTACCACCTGAGGTACCTGGGTACCTCACCTGTGACGAGGCAGAGGAAGCCAAAGCCTCCAAATTTGCAGAATTATTGCTGCCAGTTGAGTCCCTCTGGCAATAACAGATACAACTCCTCCTCCCTTCCAGCCCCTGCTGCAGGCAGCTCTGGATGTTCTTGTTCTCACTCTGGGCTTCTGCAGGGCTGGAAATGAGAGGAGTTTTTACTCCACAGCCAGGGAAGTGCAGAAAGCGGCATCCCAGAAGAGAGAGGAAAAGTGGGAGGATATTGGACATAGGCCTGGATAAATTTCCTCTTTTCCAAGTAGGAAACCACCTCTATTCATGCACATTTCCCTTGAAACAGGGCAATGCTTTGCCCATCCCACCCCCAAAGGTGGTCAGAGCAGGTTTCCAGAGGAGACAGATGCTGGATTGTCTGCCCCGTATGTCCCATCTCTAGCTGGGAGGGGAATTGTTTGTGTTCAGCAAAGGCATTTAAAATAACATTTATATTAATTGGAGACAGGTTCTTATTGGCTTTCTCACAGAAAACTGCCGCGGCTTTTAAAATCTGGCAAAAATGATGGAAACCAGCAGCCTAACAAAGAGACTTGGTATTTTCCTCCCTTGCACTGCTGCAGGAGCCCGAGGTTTCATGAGGACGGCAGTCCTGATCTGGTGTTGAGTTACCGGCACGCAGGGCTCGTATTCGAGCTGAGATTTTTAATATTCCTCCGAAAGTCTTTATTCTCCACAGTGATAGCTGCTGACAGGCCCATTATCCAGTGATTTGTCCCAGTTTTTGTCTTTGGTGTGCTCCCGTGCCAGTCAGCTCCCCAGCTCAATCACTCTCGGTGTGACAGAGCGTTCCTCCAAGGCTCTCCCGGATGATTTTTAGACAGCCCTGGCTGGCAGGTGACTTCATACACTCCCAGACAATCAATCATACAAGGAACAGTGTCTGAGGAGGCAAAATCACTCAGAAAAATCAGAGGCTGGCCTATAAATACCTGGCCTGTGCTATTTTCCAGTACCCACCTGTCTTATCCTGCTGGATTTTGGTTAACCCTCAGCTTCCCCGTTTTCTCTACATATTTATGGCACCCTTGGAATGTTTTTTCACCCTCCCTCCTCATGAAACAGCTGGTATTTAATTCAGCTGCTATTTAATTGATGGGTAATCTCTGCTCCTTGCAGAAAGCATCCTTCCCAGACAAGGGGTTAATTGAGGAGATCCGTACCCAACATTTTCCTCAGTCTGCTCAACGTTTCAGCAATTAACCCTGGGGTCAGGACAGCAGATATGAGCAATTTGTTTTCACATTTCAACTCAAAGTCTTTCTCCTGAGTGTCTGACAAGCTTTGAGGACTGTGCCTTAAATCCTAGAAGGGAGAATAATTTCTTCCTAGAAATCATATTTGTACACGTCTCATTTATTTAAAGACAAATGCAAGATGAGTCTGGAAAGCAGAAGAGAACAGCGAAGATCGAGGATGTTGCTCCTGGCCCTGCAGGAGGGGGGAATTTGGCAGATAAAAGTCCAAAGGCATTGGGATGGGGAATAAAACCAATGGAAAGCCCTGTCTGAGGTGAGATCAACTCCACAGCTACACCCAGAGCAGCAGACTCTGGTTCTATATAAATGTACCAGCTGATTGCTGAGTGGGTTTGAAAATCTGCCCAGTTCTTGCAGCCTGCAAAGGCCTAAAAGCCTAATTTAAGCCTATGCTTAAAATGTCCACTTCAGCAAGTCACAACCTCTCACCCCATTATTTCTGTCAAAAATTGCTTAATTCCTCTATGGAATATGGGAAAATCAGTGCACACAGGGAGTGGGGGAAGGAAACAGGAAAGAAGCCTCCATGACCATAATATTCCAGGTAGATGGTGTTGAAATGGTGGGAAATTAAACTCAACCCCCACAGGAATCTGATTACAAATTACAGGGAAAAATTTGCTGCAGTTAGGAGTAGGCACAAGCAGAGCACAAACAGCTCAAGGGAAGAGACAAAACATTGCCTAGAAGACAAAAAATCCGGGGGAAAATTCTATCCCAGCCACAGGCCAGGCCTGGAGGAGAAGGGGACCCTGGTGCCAGGAGAACGTGGTCCAGCCCTGGGACACAGCCCAAGGAGAAATACTCTGCTGCGAGTGCCACTGCAGCAAAGGGAGGGAATTCTGTCTCCTGGTGTGCAGAGATGGAACACAGTCTGGGAGAAGATGCCTCCCTTTGTTACAGTATTAATTTGGCACACTCGGCTGAAGCAAGAGTGGTCAGACCTGTGCTGTTCCAAAATTGTCCCGGGGAATTTTAACATTCCTTGCACAAGCCCTGCAGGCATCTATTTCACTGCAATGTTCTCCATCCTGTCCTACAGATGCTGGGGTTTGGATTAATCAGTGAAATACTCAGAAAAACACCAAAAAACCCAACCAAAAAACCCCCATTGCTTTAATAAATCCATTACTCAGAAGCACACTTGTTAAATTATCAATTCATCTCCCCAACAAAATTAACAACTTTAAAATCCTTGTTCGAATACTTATTTAAAAATACAACATAGGTCCGGGTAATCCATTATTTGATGATAATTATTCCACTAGCTGGAGATGAAAGCAGCAAAAGAAAGGCACAGTTCCTTTGACAGCTTAATTCTCATATCTCAGTATCATCCTCAATCCAAAGGTACTAAAGTAAGGTACAGCTCAATGTGAATTCTTATCATATTCACACATCTTTTAAAAGAAGAAAAATCATCAAAAAAAAAATGCTCAGTGGCTCAGTCCACTTTGCAGTGCTAAAATCTCGGGGTGGATTTTAAAAGGGGTTTGAATTTAGGATCAGCAAAAAAAGTTCAATATTTTTAAGGTAATTGTTGCATTCATCTTCGATTTCTTGTCAGGTGAGACTAATTCCCAAAAGTGAGTATTTATTAATCTGTGCTCCAGCCTCTGGCTGCTTTTATTTGTTTAGATGAGACCAAAATAAGACAGAAATAAGAATTAAAGGCCGTTTATATGATAAACAAATGGAGCAAATTTCAAACATATTGCACCAGAGTTTACAGCTGGATGTTTTAAAATGAGTCATCATATCATTAAAAATTATTCTTCAAATTATTTCCCTTCATATTAATTTGAAATACATGCCTGAAATTCCCAATTAGAAACTTTAAATCCAGGCCCCACTTTGAGAAGCCCTTTCCAGCCTTGATTCTGAAGGTCATTTAAACATTTCCTTCACGAAATAAAACAATAAAATGCATAATCCTGAAACTGTGAACTGAATTAGAATGACCCGCGTGCTGAAGCTGAGCCAAAAGCTGCAGCACAACAGGAGGAGGAAGCACAAAAAATTTGTTTTTTGTTCCACCCTCCCCTGTCCTGGTAAATTTTAGGGATTGGCTCTGGATAAGGAGCCCATAAATATTTCCTGCAATTTCACACTTCCTTAACAAGCCCAGATAAGTCTTCTCTAAGAATTTTAGTAATATTTGCTACTTCTTTTGCAGCTCTCTGATTTTTGAAAGGAACTCTGAGCAATAAGATTTGCCCGGGTTCAGCGGTGAATCCCGTGGCGAAGAGCCAGAAGAATCACGGGATCTGATTCCCAGCCTCATCCTTCTCCAGCATCCATAACCCTCAATCCTCTGCCTCTGCCACGTCGAACTGAAACTGGAACAGCTCCGAGGAGGCACCAAGGCACTGCAGCCATCTCAAACGTTTTACCAGAAATCAGAGAAGGTGCTCTAACTCCCCTCTGACGTTTCACAGAGTGTTTAACCCCGGGGTGGCGGCTGCACCACTGAGAAAGAGATTCCCAAGGAATAATTTATCCGATGACTTTAATTTGGTTTCTTCCTTTTGCAATATCTATAATCAGATCAAGATTTTCTCTCACCCATTTGTTCCTTAAAAGTGTTTCACAAATTAATTTAGCAATTGCTGGCAGTTTGCCGTAGCCCCAATTATCTGATTAGCACAGGAGAGCCTGGATTGTTTTGACAGTGGGAGTTTGGAAAAAGGGTGGAATTTGCAAAGGTGAGGCCCAGGCAGGTGCAGCCACCTCAGCAGAACACAAAGGCGGAACGCAGACATGGCACCAAGGCTTTTCTCTTCAAATTAGATTTTTTTATAAAGATAAATATATATATTTTATAAAGATAAAGATATAATTAGATCTATTATAAAGATAATTGTGGGCTTCCAAGCAGGGGTTCAGAGATGCGGCGAGGCAGGAGTCCAGAGCGAGGCATGAATTATTTATTAAATTTACAATACCATTTATATATTCTAGTTCCATAAAGCAATGGAACAGTGCTCACACTTCTCCTAGGGTGATTGGTCAAAGTCTCAGACACCCACTTAGAAATGTTTTTTCCTAATATAATGTACACAAGGTCAGAAGATACCAGATATGAATGCTATTTACAAAAACCCTATCTATTGTTTACATAGCTTACACAGCAAAGGAAAAGTTCTCACAGAATGAATGCAAGAAGAGAAAATTTCCCTGCTAACAGCATTTCAGCATCCACAGATAATTCAATCTTTATAAAAGAAAAACACAAGTCAATTCTAGAAAAGATCTTTTCTAAACTTTCTGCAGAGTCTTTACAGCTGTGTCTCCTGAAGCTGCTCCAGGGGCCAGGCCACTCCCAAAACTCCTCCAGGTTTTGTTCCAGCCTCAGCTCCTGAAGGAGGCTCCAGGAGGGGCTTTCCTGCACCAGGCCCAGAGCTGCTGCCCGGCTCTGGGCTCTCCCAGCACCATTCCCAGAGAACTGGAGAGGCAACAGAGGAAAAAGCAGGAATCTCCAGCAGCACCAACTGCAGATCCATCCCTGCTTCCGCTCAGAGCACTCCCTGTTTGCCCTCTTTCAATCTGCCTGTTTCTCACACACGTCGCCTTTCAATAATTTCCATCCATAAACCACATTCTGCTGAAATTGTTCTCCGGCTCAGTAACTCTGTGGGACTATTTTCAGTAGAGGGAAGAAACAAGAGAGAAGGGAAACACTATTTCCATGATTTCTGCATAAGTGACAAACCTGAGCTTGTTTGTCAAAATTGATTATTTCTGAAAAAAAAAACCCCTCAGATAATCCAGAATCATTATCAGCAACACAGAGCTGAACATTGCTTTTGCCAGCAATGACCAAAGAGAGCAGAGCAAGGAATGGAACAAACTCTGCAATTCTGCCTCAAAATCCTTCCCAGGACTAACAATTTCATGGTATTTGGTTCAAAAGCACTGAATTCCTCCGTGCTTTTTCTCTGTTTTGTTCCCAGTGATCCCATTCCTTACCCCACTGAACTGCTTGTAATACACTGGAATATCTGGTGTGGAAAACATTCCTGCAGAACACGGATTTGTTATTAACATGGAAATACTGTTCACGGGCTCAGTGGGATGAGAAGTGGCTGCTGTGTCCTGGATTTAGAAGAGTTCTTGGCTCTTCGGAGTTATCAAAATGATTTTTTATCACTGAAGTGCGGAGATCAGCTTTATTTCACATCTCATCCCTGAGCAAGGCAAAAGCAGGTTCTTCTCTGAGGAAAGGTCGGAAAGGAGAAATCTCTCAGTCTAAAAATCTTTCATTCAAAAAATTCCGACCCTCAGTCAGAATATTCCACTGAAAAAGCTGGATGTGGATTTCCATTCACAAATTCAGCTTAAAAATATTCACCAGTTTCCTATCCAGAAAATGAAGAGGTACCTCTGATAGTTTAATTCTTTCCCTGGAAGGAGCAGAGAAGATGGAAGGAACAGAACAGAGTCAAGGGTTTGTCCTGCTACTGCCAACTATTGCACATTCCGAATGACACTGAAGTAATTGCAAATTTAATATACCAGAAATTTAATTAAATTGTTATTAATATTATCATTATTCTCTATGGACAAGCATAGCATTTTCCCATGAATTGTTAAATGTCGTTTTTAAGCGGTGTTGGGAGCTCCCATGATCTAGCTCAGGCCATCCAGGCACTTTCAGGAATTCATGGATCTTAAAATAAACTTTTGTGCTAATTCTGATCTGCAGCCCCCTCGTTAATCAGGTTCAGAATGCTCCAGAGGTTTTGTAAATCTGCTCTGATTGCAAAATCAATATCAATGCTGCCTCTCTGCCAAAACTGGGATGGATTTAATCAATATCAAAGCGTGACATTTTATAATATAGAAAAAAGAAGTATTTTATCAACAAATCACTCCCTGCACCATGCTGTGGAAAATCAGGATTTCCATGGAAAACTGTAGCTTTTTAACAATGAGAAAAGTTTGGGTCTTTCTGAGAAAATCTGCAAAATCTTATGGGGCAGGACACGGACAGGAGTAAAGGAGCACCTTGTGATGGGCCTGTGAGCCCAAAGCTCTCTGAGATTTACAGGGTATTTTGAGGTGGAATGGCTCAGACTGAGCCAAAAAGTTCCGTTCTGGATAGAACAGCCCGGAAGTGAATAGAAAATAATTATTCTGCTAATTCTTTGTTTTAATATTAGCCTCAGATTTCAATTTTGGTAGTTAATAGAGTAGAATAAATAGAATTTTTTTATCAATACCCATTAAGAGGAGCAGACACTTTCTAGGAAGCAAATCTGCTGTTTCATTTTTCATTAATTCATGTGCTCTCTGTGCATTTACTCTCTGTGTACGAAACACAGAAACCTCTTGGGAAG